>JAJHUR010113880.1:1537-47670 GCA_027495735.1 Lutjanus campechanus | reverse complement strand
TTGAAAAACTTAACACCAGTGTCTGTAACTCAAGTGACCAGCTCATGAGTTCAAGAAAGAGGTGTTGCTCTTGATTTTTTTTTAAAATGTTTTTTGGCACTTTGAGCACCCCAGACAGAGTTCCATTATATTTGAGAGAGGACAGATATCTCCACAGCTGATCTCTCCAAAACTTGGCAATTCACACCAAAACTATCTAGATGGATAAACAGCACTACACATAGGAGAGAAAATATGTATTTTTGATTTTTGGGTAAACTCCCTTTAAATTTGAACTCACTGTGTGTTTTTATAGGTGCAAGCAAGAGGCGGAGTGCTCACAGAAGATGACTTCGGAAACTACAGCACAGTCCTACAGCAACCAGCAGAAATCACCTATCAAGGTAAATACTTTTTAATGTGTTATTTACATTACAGCTGTTAGAGGAAGAAACCATACATTAGCATAAAGCTCACATGACCTGAAACAGAAACTGCAACTTTGAGAACATTATCGAATTAGTGTCTGTATCTTTTTTACAGATATTTATTAGTATTTTATCAGGAATCTTTCGCCCATTCAAATGAATGGACTGAATGTTCAGAATTAGAGTGGGTGACATCACATGCTGAGTGGGGTTTAACTCTTACTCAACTTGGCTCAACTTCCTCTTAATCCCACAATCGTCTTCATACATGTTTTTTTTTTTACATCAAACTCTAGAAACAATCATCTTCATTCAAACCATGTAAATATCTAATCATGCTGTGAGGCTTTAAGTGTCAGTAGTACCATTCAACTGGCACATTGACTCCAGTGTTAACTGAGACCAGAATTTTTTAGGAGGGAAGCAGAACAAAGGACTTGGCTAATTCATTCTATTTCCTACATCTTTGAAACCACAAATGCACATTTTAGTGCAACACATTGAGCAGAGTCCCCTCTCTCACAAAATACATTTATTCCAACACTGCTTTCTCCTTCAGCTGCTCCTTCATACAAAGTTATCCCAGTAATGCAGTTTTCAGTAGCTCCCAGCTATTCACCTCAAGCTCTCCAGAAATTACATCCTCTAGTTTCCTCTAGTGTTCCTGTACATTCTAGTTCTGAATGTATGAACTCAACAACCAAAGACATGCCCACTGTGACAAGGTAAAATGTGTAAACAGTGTACACCTGCACATCTTTGTTTATGCAAATTTAATGGACTTGACACAGGATGCTTCCATTTGTCTTATCTGCTATATACACATACTGTTTACTACTGTATAGTTTCTTTAGCACACCAAGCTTATATGGTGCAAATGTTTTATTGTTGAACTCTTGCAGTTTTCTTTTTACATTCTACTTGTCAGTTTCATTCTTTGAGATTTTCTTTTTGTCTTTGCATTATCTTGTTTTATTTTGCCACTGAACTGATTCCATTTCACAAAAGAAGAATCAGAAATTTTCAATCATACGATTTGTTGGTTTTTCTGAAGGACATCATGTGATGGTGGCACCAGCCCCACATGCAGGTGTTGCCTTGGTCACTGCTCTCAACATCTTGGAGGGCTACAACATTACCAGCCAGGTGCCCAGGAACAACACCTACCACTGGATTGCAGAGGTAGTACACAAACTGCTTCACCACTATACAGCAGTGTGTAACGTGCAGTAATTAATGTGATTTTTACTAATGTTAATTTTGTATTACTCTCCCAGGCTGTAAAGATAGCTCTTGCCCTGGCCAGTGGACTGGGAGACCCCATGTATGACGCTTCAGTCCAAGACATTGTTGCCAAGATGCTGAGGTAGAAATCCCTATGTTGTCTAAATACATGATGTATATATTCATTCTAAGTCAGTCCGGCATTTTCATTTAACCCTGCCCTCTGTTGTTCCCATCTCCAAGTAAATCACAGGCCTCCCTGCTCCGCCGGATGATCAACGACTCTCAGGCCTTCCCTGTCGGCCATTACACTCCATCATTTACCTTGGAAAAGGGTGCAGCAGCTGCCCAAGTCATGGTCATGGGCCCCGATGACCACATTGTGTCGGTCATGAGGTCCGTCCTGCTTTAATTCAACTGCTATTGCACATTGTTAAAGCAAAACAATGACAGTTGTCCCAGTGACAGTTAAAATGGGTTGATGTCAGTGGAAAACTAAGATCAGCTTTCCTTTTACTTGTGGCTGTTCTAGCTCTCTAAACAAACCATTCGGCAGCGGGATAGTGACTCCCTCAGGAATCCTCTTGAATAGCCAGATCCTGGACTTCTCCTGGCCTAATAAAACCAAGAGCTCATCACCTAACCCTGTAATTCTGCATTCTGTCTTTGTTTAATAGATTACATTATTGATTGATTTTTTTATTGAACGATTTCTCGTAGCTGCTCTTTGTCCTCATGGTTTTTGTTTGCTTTTGCTGAAGCATAACAGCCTCAAGCCTGGGAAGAGGCCCATGTCGTTCCTGATGCCCACAGCAGTGAGGCCTGCCGTGGGGTTATGTGGCACATACGTAGCCGTTGGATCTTCTAATGGAGAGAAAGCTCTCAGTGGCATCACACAGGTTATTTAATTACTGGGAGGATTACTTAAATGGGTGATTGTATTGGTGTAGAAATGTATATTTCTGGAAATACACTGTGGTTTGTTCCTGTCCAATGAAATGAAATAACCCATGTTATCTATAACAATTAATTCATGTATGTGTTATTATTCAATATCTTATTCTATTTTCTGATCTTTCACAGGTACTGATGAATGTTCTGTCTTCACGTAAAAATATGAGTGACAGCTTAGCGTATGGAAGACTCCACCCACAGCTGCAGCCCAACACTCTCTTGGTGGACTGTGAGTTTTTCCTGCTGATCTCTCTATTTTTGGACCAAATATAACAACAGTCCCTTCAAAAACTGTGATTGTTGAGCTGGAAGATTGGCTTTTTGACTGCATTTTCAATTAAAATTGTGGTTTCTTGCTATTAACATTGAATGTGCATCTGGAAATACATATAACCTGTATTTTACCTCATTTATCCTCATTTAAAATGGTGTCAGGATTTAAAACAGTGCTTGCAAACAAAACAGCAACAATTAAAACAACAATGTATGATAGCTAAAAGTTAAAATACAGAATTTGTAGATGTGTACATATGAACCAATTTCTATTTACAAACTGAAATTAAATCTAATTCTAAATTCTTTTGGATGGACCTTTTTATAAGTGACTAAAATACATTTTGCTGCTGACCCTTTCCATAGCATTACATGACTTTATTGATCCAGCACAGAGCACAGCTCAAGATCTTTTGGATCTAGCTGAGATCAAAATATCTGATCATGGCTTAAAATACTTAGTCAAAGGCTCGTGGTTTTAAACATGATGCACAATGCCTGCCAGGCTGATAATCCTCATAGACATACAATACGAGTACTACCATGAGTGCTACACCTGCTGTGTGAACTCACAGGGTTACTTTCCTTTACCACATAAACATAACATTTGAATACCAGGTGTAAATGCAACCTTATTTAGTTTGATGTGTATATTTCATTGTCCATTTTTCTCCTTCCTCTCCTCTCCCATGGTCTCTGTTTCTCCTACAGCTGAGTTTCTTGATGAAGATGTGGAGCTGCTGCAGGCCAAAGGTCACAAGGTGGAAAGGACGGAGGTTCTCTCATTGGTGGAGGGCACCCGGAGAACCAACGACCTCATCATTGGGGTGAAGGACCCCCGTAGTGCTGATGCCTCTGCCCTCACTATGTCCAATATGGCCTAGTGTATCCGTCCTCCCCCCATACTCGCACATAATGAAGTGGTAAGAGTAACACTGTATGATTGATGGTTAGTGAGGGAGTAAAGGAGGCTGCTTATTAACTCATACACTAGACATAAGTTAATGGCGTGGTAAAATGGTTTGTCAGAAAAAGACAGTCAACAAAGAGATGCTGCTTTGTCTGAGATTACCATGATCTGATATGGATCCTCTGATAGATTTTTTTGCTCACCATCTTACCAATGTTGGCGTGCCCTCTCACACAGCCTCAAGTAACATTCAGTCTCAGTGTAGATAGTGTTCAAAATGTCTGTCCCTTAATGGCATCAGTCAAAGTCTGCAGCCTATATTATGCAGAGCAGGATGCAAGGTGTGTTCAGAAATTCAGAGCTGATGCATTCCAGTTTCACTTAAGGAAAGCAATACGCTTAAGAGGTTTAGAGTGGGTTCACTAAGTGGATATGAGAAAAAGAAAATTGATGAGTGTAATGGCTTTTATTAAAGCTATGCTCACAGAGTTGAGTGGCAGCTAGTTTTTGGCCTGTGCGGTACTGGGCGGGACATTTGAGAGTGTTGCACTCTGAATACATGATCAAGAATTCTGATGAAAGTTGACAAAAAATGCATTTGGTGCAAGTATGTACAGACATGAGCCAAGTAATGATGCCACACCTTGAAGCCACCATTTACTACACATGCATGGTCCTCAGTGCATTGGAGCCACCTCTCTGCTCTTCAATTCTTCCACTGCATTTCACCATTATTCACAGGAAATAAGTGGAATGGTGAAGGTAATAATATTTAAACCTGTGATTAAGCCTTGCATTGTCACACCTGAATTAGTCTATTCTAAACTGAACACAGAGGCTAAACCATTTACTCTCCTGCTCTTTATATGGTGTGTAAAACTGTGATTAGATGTTGTTTGGTACAGCTGCTGGGGTTTTAACTGTTGCAAACAATCATTGGCTCTTTGGGACCATGTTAAGACAGACACGTAATTTACACAAAGTTGGCCATTATGGTAAGACCCTCACATCTTAATTGATTCATCTTAAACAAGAGAGTTAAATGTTACTAATGGCAGGATAAGTGTATTTAAATACATAATTTAAGAAATTTTAGTTGTTGCATGATTTAGTTCTCATTTAAAACTTGCGGCTTACATTTTTTTAAAATTGTTTCTAGAAAGGGAATAATCTGATTATTTACAGATGGATTGAATGTAATCTGTCTATTTTTATATGATGATCTGATGGGCTGTATGCATTATTTCTACTGTTGTAACACATTTTAGAAAAAGCTGTTTTTGTTTTGTTTTGTTTTGTTTTTGTTGTTGTTTATTTGTGTAATTATTTTAGGTAGTATATTTAAAGCAGGAATGAACCGTTTTTGTAAAGCATTGCATTCTAAAGGTGGTTCTATTTAATTCCAGAATGGCCAATGCTGACTGATCAAACATGTCCTTAACCTTATTATTGTCTCTGTTGTTGGGCACTAGTGCAATGACTGACTGTTGATGCTTGTTTCCTGTACTGTAGAGTACCATGCCTTAAGGTATGCATTTGCACAACACCCGATGTTTGATTTCATGTGCATTTGTATCTGATTTTAATAAAAATCAGCACTGTCCAAACCCAAGAAATAAAGTGTTTGCACACATAGTTGAAGAATGTTTGACTCTTTGTTCTTCCATACAATACAGTGCATTTCATGCATCTGATGTACTGTAGAAAAGACCTTTCTCTTTCTAGGCTCTGAGCTTTAGGTTTTTGGATTACTGGACTAGACTGCTGGATTCTGATTGGCCAAATACAGCTTTTTACAGCCTTTTATTTCTGAATAACAGACTGCTGCTATGGATGCAGATCTGATCATAGACTCTGGAAGACTTAGCGGAAGCAATAAAAACATTTTTAAATCAAAGTAATTTTTAAATAAATATTTTGTGTCAAATTATTTTTTTTCTAAGGTAGTCGTATAATACGGTGGAAAATGTACAGTGAGTGGGTCAATTTGCAAAATAACCCCTTCACAGTGATTCCTACATCACGCTGTTGGGGTTTATTTCAAAATACTGACCTGCTCACTGTACATTATCTTTTACATGGCTTATCTGATAAATGTGTGTACCAGTTGTATAGAGGTATTGCGACAGAAGTGTGTAGTTGGATCTTGGCTCCAAGCACCATAGAAAACTGTCTTGAGGAAGGGGAACCAAATCATTTAATTTGAATGGAAATATGAAAAAGGCTTTGATTTTGCAAAGCTAACGTTTGGAGGAAACGTAACTGAATTTGGTTTTGAACTACTTAATACTTGATATTAACTTCTACTTCCGTATTTTGTATTACCCAAAAGCCGCTTCTTCCTCAATTATTTTGAAGACACGCCGGAAGTAGTATGTTTTTTCCGCTACCTTCACGTCGTTTCTGACTTGCTAGTGATTTCATGTTTTGTTAGCTAATCTGGCTAGCAGATGTCGACTGGTTGAACTCATTTTCAGATGAATATATGCGGTAAGGGTTCTTCTTTTCTCGTGCGTAATGTACTGGTGATGGTATATGGCAAGTCGAGGCTAAGGAACTAGGAAGCTAATAAGTTGTGTTTCAGTGCATTCATGATGAATTAACTGCAGTGCTACTTTGCTAACTGAGCTAACGTTTGCTAACTGGAGAAGCCACCGCCTTGATATTAAATTTATGCTATTTCATAGTGCTCTGTCTGTTTGAGACGTATTAGTTCGAATTGTAAGTGATGTTGACATATGTGTGAAAATGCACAGTGACATGGGACACGGGATAATTGTGTTTTCTCTACCGACTTTGATCTCGCTGCGTTAGCTTAGTGCTAAGGCCCGTGCTAACGTTATTGCTGCTGGGCCGATCATGTTAACACAACTGGTTATGGAAGTTAATTCATTATATAATGTTATGTTATTTTACATCAGTAAAAATCACACTACAGTTAGCATATCCTTCCCACCCACATCCCATTTTGTAATCTTTTCTCGAGTCTACTACATTAAGTTCAGCATCACCGGTCAGTAGTGATGTCACTAACGTACAGGTGTGTTGTTAACGTTACTGTAATAGCGTCATCTATTTACTTAGCGTAGATTTACGAAAGAAAAGACTACATATTTTGTTTGACCTTGTCTCGGTCGAAGCTGGCAGGAAACAACGTATAACTGACAATTTGTAGCTACCTACTTTATCTAGCATCTGATCATACGTACCAGTGGTCTTCAAACTGAGGTGCAAGGGCCAACGGGGGTCCTTGAGTGGGTTTTAAGGGGTCCTTAGTGAAAGGAGGAATAGTATAATGTAACGATTATCACATTTTTTGGAAGTTGGAATAACAAGGGAATACATAGGGTTGTCCATTTTGATTGATTGCAATTTATACTGATCCTAGTTTTATCATTGATTGACAATGAAGACTTTACTAGCTTAAAAGCTGAAAAATAAGTAATAAAAATAATAATAATTTCTGAAAGGGATCATTCATCCAAAAAAGAAAATTCAGCCATTATGTACTCACCCTGCTCACCCTACTGCTGGAGTTTAACAGGAAAACTGTTGCAGAATCTCCCAAACAATTTAAGTGAATGCTGACCTGTTTGTTAATGTTAAATAAGCCACCAAACAAACCCAACATAAAATGCCTCTGTACTACTCCTCTGGTGTAATCCAAGTCTTCTAAAGCCCCTACGTGACAAGTTGACTTGAAAAACGTGATTTATGCCATGTTTTTAACCGAAATCTTCACTGTAGATCCTAGTTTGGAGCCACATTTGCATGCGTGTGCACACCATCTGAACTGGGTATGTGTGGTGTGAAGGTGTTCACCCGCAAGTGAATGGCATGTTGGGGCTTTAGGAGACTTTGATTATACCAGACAAGCAGTATGGAGACATTTTCTGGTTTTGTTTGTTTGTTTGTTTTCAGATGATGATTCAAGAAGTTCTGCATCATCCTGTCAGGATTTATTTCACAATAGCAACCTGCTCATTGTACATTATCCCTTACTTTAAGCACTATTTAGACAGCAGGTGTCTCAGAGGCAATTTTCTGCTTCAGCATCCAAGACTGCAATAAATGTTCTTGCTGAAAAAATAGGAGTCGTGTGAGAGAATCATGATCTTAGTTTTTCACATTTTACCAAGTATCGTGCAGTTATTGAACATATAAATGCACTGATCTATTCACTATACTTTGCCATCTCTGTCATTGTTAACTGTAATGGACAAGTGAGTTGTCTCTCTCATGTGCAATTTCAGCATAAAACAGTTCAAACGCCACTCCTAATTAGAGGGGAGGATGGCACATCGACATGCCCCACCTCCGCTGTCCCAGAGGACAGAGTACCTGGAACCTGATAATGATTCCGACAGGGACTCTGGTGTTGGGGACGATGCAGGGGAGGATGCTGACAGTTGCCATGGAAGCACAGTAACAGAGGAGGAGAGAGTCAACAAGCAAGATGGCACCGAAGAAAACAGCGGGGAGGGAGAAGATTTTACAGTTTTTGTTGCCTTTCAAGGGGATATGGAGGATGAGGATTTCACACAAAAACTCGAGACTGTCCTCAGTGGAATACCAAACATGCTTAATATGGGTTAGTTTAATTTTGTTCAATTCTGATTCACATTTGAAAAAAACAGTACAAGTACAGACAGTTTTTGAAAACTGCTGATATACTGACAAGTAAGGAATAGCTGCCTGTACAGTTGTCTATTGATGGCCACTCTGTATTTTGAAATATTTTAAAGAGACAATTTGGATTTTTTGAAGTGGGGTTGTATGAGGTACTGATCAAGGGTCAGTAAATGCCAGTTGACACGCTTCCAGTTTAGTTTGGAGAACCAGCAGGAGTCGGCAGATATCAGACAGCCTTTTTCCAGCAGAAAACGGTTGTATAAGCTGAATATCACTCTCTGCAAAGCAGATAGCCTCCATCTGCAAAATCCGCAATTTTACTTTTCAGAACGAGTTGCTGGTTCACTTCTGTCTTGATCCATTAGTTTGTTTGTGTTATTGTGTGACTCCTGTTTTTCAAAAGGATTCACCAGAGTCGCACAAGAACAAATAACCTATCAGATCACAGCAGCAGTAGACCAGTAAGTCTTGTGTTCTGTGAGGTAAAATTATTGATTTTGACAATAGAGTCTGGCTGCTTTGTAGAAAGCGATATTCAGCTTATACAACAGTGGTTTTCTGTCAGAAAAGGCTGTTTGATATCAAGGTCAAGTGGTGAAAGTACTCTAAATATAGAATACACTTAAACTGACTTTGATTTGTTTTTAGGTGGCTTAAATATGTTTTTTGGGGTTTTTTTTGTTTGTTTGTTTGTTTGTTTTTGTTTTTTTGCTGAGCCTGTCCACATTGCTTAGCTTAGCATTTAAAAAGCATTTATCCGACTTGGATTATGTTTAATTATTTACAACATTGAATCATAGAAGATGTGATTAATAAAATATGACACTGATGTGAAAGCATGTATATGTAGGCATAGATAATGTGGTGAAGACTTTAATACCTTATGTTGTGTTCTGTTTTTGTACCCAATTTAGATATGTTTGTAGAAATTTGTTTTCACTTTCATACTGAAAAATCCCTTATTCAGTTCATCAGTGTCAAAATATCTAGGGTATGTCCAATGTGTTTTCTTTGTTGTAAAAAAAAAAAAAAAAAAGTCCCAAGTTTTACAAGCACTGCTAATGTATAAATAAGTCCCTATTTCTGTGTGCTGTTTTATTTTGCAGTTTTGTGTGTCCATCCTTGTCTGTCTTTAATCAACAGTCTCTAGAATTTCAACTGTAACTTGTATCCATCTATTCTCCCTCTTTTAGGCTCTGAGAGGCTGCAGCCACAGCATGTTGAACCGTGGAACAGTGTGCGGGTTACCTTCAACATTCCTCGGGATGCTGCTGAGCGGCTTCGACTGTTGGCCCAGAACAACCAGCAGCAGCTCAGAGACCTGGGGATTCTCTCTGTGCAGATAGAAGGTAACGGCATAGCCTTCAAAACTCACTGTCAATTCAAAACAAGATGCAAGAGACAGTGTGTTCTTTTTCCATGTGTGGCATTTCAAAATAAAGGATGCAAACAAGACATCCAGTAGCAAATGTTAGTTATAGATGTTCCCTCTCTTAATGTTCAGGGGAAGGAGCCATCAATGTGGCTGGGGGACCAAATAGAGGACAAGAAGTCAGAGTGAATGGACCAATTGGAGCACCTGGACAGATGAGAATGGATGTTGGCTTTCCAGGTCAGCCTGGTCCAGGTATTGAATTATTGCTCTATTGATTACACATGGTCTCTGTATACCAACTAGACTGTAACTGTGCTGGAATAATGGATAGTAGTTCGTCTTTTTGAACAGTAGTAGTTGTACAGCAGAAACTGATTGGGACAGAATTATTCTTATAAAAATGCTGTTTAAATAATTTTCTTATAGTAATCAAATAGTCTGCTTGCTTGGGCCTGGACGATACACTTATCTCTCGATACGATACTATCACGAACTTTGGTGCTGTTTTGATATGTATTATTATTCGATGTTACGATTTATTGCAATTTTCGCATGTTTTAACACAATAACCATGTAAGAAGTTCAATCACACACTTTGAGTTTTATTTAAAAAAAACAATGCACATCCCATTTCAGTCAGTCGTTGAATTTTATTTCAGCAGCATCATTGCTGTACTGCATACAAAAGGAGCTTGTGAAGTGAGCTTTGGCTGCTCCTGCTTATCAAGCTGGTGCCATAAGAAAATAATAAATAAGATTAGATGTTTGGCCAAAATGGAACCAGAAAGGAGCCACTGAAAACTGCACACAGCACGATGTGAGCATTTAATTTAACAGCTCTTACAGATGAAATTGAACTTGAAAAGTATCCTTTCAAAACTTTGGACTTAATTGAATATTAAAGAGGTAAATAAAATGTACAACAGAATAAATAAACTATGTAATTTTTTTTAAATCAAGTGCTACATCTAGCTGTTCCTGTTGATCAAGTAGTGATCAATAAATAAAATATAGAACATAAATATATGTGATGCCCTTGCCGCTCAATAGCTGCCTTCCAATCCACTTGGAATACCCACTTGGAACACCCTGCAACATCACCAACATAGACTACACTTCCTCCTGTCGTTAGCCTGGATACCTTTTGACATGACTGAAATAAAATATTGAGTGAAACAAATTAACAAAACAAAAACTGATGCATTACAAAACTTATTCTATCCAAGTGTAGGTGATGTAAGATGAGAATAAATGTGATTTGATTAATTTACTAGATATATAGTGCAAGAGATTAATAGGCTGATTATTTACAGATTATAATTAACGTTGAATATATACAGACTATTATGTAATATTTATATTATGTTGTCCGTGATAGTTATGGCAAGTAACCATTAGTTTTAACGACACGACAGTTACAGACACATGTAAAATCCAAATATTGGAATAAATCAATTAAATTATATTAAGCATTATTATATATAATTTACCCAGATTTTAAATATAGAAACATTTATGGGATATAAAGCTCCTCTGTGATCTCCATTGTTTGATTTGATGGAAAGGCTCATGGATAATCTCACTTATCAACTTCCTGCAAAGCGAAGAGCCGTTTTTCACTTTCCCCTACACAGTTCAGAGTTCCCTTTGAACTGAACATTTTTACTCCTTGCAGTTTGGAATCTCTCTTAAAATGGTTAAATACCCTGTGCAGTGCACTTCACAGGGAACTTGTAGGCGATTGGAAAACAGTCAGTGTCTCTTCCAAGTAGTAGCTGCATTTTGAGTTTGTGTGTTGACCCTTTGAGGTTTCTGTAGCTGATCAATGTGGAGTTTTGAAGTCAGAGTAGCAGATTGAGTTAGTAATGTGAAATCAGCAGCTATAAAGACCCAACTTAACCATTATAAACATCTCCCTATAAAAGCATATTAATGATTTCTTACCACTCATAGACACTTACACATTCGGCAAACATTCAGCATTAATTTGAACTCTAATTAACATGAAACGCATGCATACCTTAGGGTAATAAAGGCTAAGATGTAGTGAAATTTCAGTGATGCAAAGATGGATGATTTAATACTCCATAGCTGGAATCTAACCAAATCTATGACATTGCTTTTCAACAAAAACAAAGAAAAGTTCTGACTCTTCACTATTTCATTTCATATATCTGCTATAATTTCATCATGGGAATAATTGGTAATAATATATATTTACAATTATTACATTATATTTATTGTGCATCCCAATAAATATTAGCTTTTTACTTGTTTATACACAATGATTAAATATGCACATATTTCCACAAGGAGGCGTAAGAATGGCTAATCCATCGATGGTTCCCCCTGGGCCTGGCATGGCAGGTCAGGCTATGGTTCCCGGCAGCAGTGGACAGATGCATCCTCGTGTTCCGAGACCATCTTCACAGACAGGTTCAGGTCTTTATTTCTTGTACGTCTATAGATACATGTTGCAATTTTGAATATCTTACTTGCTTGGGCAGTACAATAACAGAAAAACTGCATCCTCCTCTCCCACAGATGTGATGGATCCAATGATGCCAGGTATGTCGGTTCCGCAGCAACAGCAGCTTCAGCACCAACAGGCCGGTCCCCACGGCTCAGGCCCGATGCCTCCTCAGGCTGCCCATCACATGCAGGCTCTGCAGGCCGGGAGGCCGCTCAATCCCGCAGCGCTGCAGCAGCTTCAACAGCACCACCAACAGCAACAGGCCCAGCAGCAGGCTCAGCTCTCCCAGCTTGGACCCAGACCTCCGTTCAACCCATCAGGCCAGATGGCTGTACCTCCAGGCTGGAACCAGCTGCCACCTGGTGTGCTCCAGCCATCAGCTGCCCAAGGAGGTCCTGCCTGGAGAAAGCCCCCACCCCAAGCCCAAATGGTTCAACGCCCACCTTCCCTTGCTACAGTTCAGACTCCCAGTCACCCTCCGCCCCCTTACCCGTTTGGCAGCCAGCAGGCTGGGCAGGTATTCAATGCGATGGGACAGGGACAATTACAGCAACAACAGCAGGCTGGAGTTGGACAGTTTGCTGCCCCCCAACCTAAGGGCCCACAAACTGGCCCTGGTGGTGTTGCAGGACCACCCAGACCCCCTCCACCTCTACCACCAACTTCTGGACAGCAGGGCAACCTCACCGCCAAGTCCCCTGGTTCCTCCTCATCTCCTTTTCAGCAGGGTTCACCGGGGACTCCTCCCATGATGGCTCAGAGACCTACAACTCCACAGGGTTTTCCCCAGGGCGTTGGATCACCAGGAAGAGCAGCCCTTGGCCAACAGGGTAACATGCAGCAAGGATTCATGGGAATGCCCCAGCATGGACAGCCTGGGGCCCAAGTTCACCCAGGTGGGTTATTGGTGGTAGCAGAAATGTACATCAACAATTAAAAACATTAAAGTAATTCTAATTTTGTACTCTGATGTCTAAAATAACAAAATCCACTAATACTGACTGCAGGCATGTCGAAGCGTCCCATGGGCTTTCCAAACCCAAACTTTGTCCAAGGTCAGGTGAGTGCCAGCACTCCAGGAACCCCTGGTGGAGGACCTACTCAGCAGCTGCAGAGCAGTCAGGCCATGGCACACACAGGTAAATTGTCTACAACACTGCAAATGTGTAGGGAACACACTCAAGTTTTGGCTGAGTTGGGGAAATTAGAATGTGTGAGATGAATAAAGACTGGAGCTTTGCTGCTATCGATATTCAACATTCACCGGTCTCTTAAAGATCCCTTAAATTTGGTTATCTCATAGTTTGCCATAGTGCATGTCTGTAAGATACACACATTTTACTGAAGGAAACAACACCTGTAAAAATAATAATTACATGACTACTGAGCAGTATACACCACTGCATCTCCGGTGTACAGTTAAATTGCTACAAAACTAGCGACTAGTTAAATAAATAAAAATGTAGGCGTTTACCTCAGATCACAGCAATTATAGAACCAGGTTTACATCTGTCCTTTTGAATTTTGATAACAGTTCATATTATCACCAACCCAGGAGAAATTTGGCAGACAGCTAGTGGACCAAAACACCATGGCTAATTAAGAATAATTAACTGCAATGGGTTTTCTATAAGCTACTGACAACATGAACCTTAATCACATCTTAATCTAGTACTATTTTTTAGATAAATGCTTTCGGTTCAACATAGTCCTGTCGAGATTGAATAAACTCTGCTACTACGTCTGTCTAGTTTTTCATTCTCGCACTGTACATGTGCAGTTTTCAGTCATCACTGTGGCAGATTTAGCATCAAAGTCTTTGGTTTCACAGAGAAGTAATCAAATGCAGCTTCTCATTTCCAGCTGACTACCATGGAATTTACCGGCCAAACCGATGAGTCTTGCAAGCAGATTTCATATTTTTTCATTATTATTCATTATTTCATTATTCGTTATTGTTGAAAGACTGAAGCTAGAGCTACCTCCCAGCAAACATTGGTTGGATGGTGCAATACGACACATACATGTATATGGATTAGATTGCAGTGGAAGTGAAGTGAAATGCAGTGGACCTTGAGATAGTCATCCAGCCGGGATAAAAGCTAAGCTAACCCAGCTCAGACCTAAGAGAGCGAGCCAGAGAGAGATGCATCGATGGCCTGCTTTAATTATGTACATCCTACTCCTTCCCTCCCTCACATAAGAATCTTTTTGGTTACTTCTGTAATTCTCTGAATAGCGTGAGTGAGATATCTCACTATGGGATAACACAAGTTTGGCTGGAGGTAATGTTACTGCAGGTAGTAAGCTAAGGTGCTAACATTAGCAGCATAAATTAGAGCAAAGGAGTATAAAGAGTGTAATCCACTCCTCACATGTATGTTCTTGTGTATTAGGTTTTTGAATGACAAAAGCTTGACAGGCTGTGTTGCCTAGTTACTGTTGTAAATCAATGATTGGACAGTTGTTGTTCAGAGGAAGGTCTTGGTGAAGGATCAGATTAGATTTGATGAACTGCTTTGATGTGCCAACAGCCTCATTTGACACAGCATGGCTTAATGTACAGTTAGCGAAAGGTGTAAAAGATTATTACCTGTTGTGAAACTCATTTAAGTAATTTTCTTTTTCCCATCTCCATTTTACATCAGGAGCTCAGGTGTCAGCCTCCACACCAAACTCAATGCAGGGTCCACCTCATGCCCAGCCCAACATGATGGGTGTACAAAGTAGCATGGCAGGTCCACCCCCTGGTACAACTGCTGGGCCTAGTATGGGGCAGCAACAGCCTGGTCTCCAGACCCAGATGATGGGCCTCCAGCATCAGGCCCAGCCCGTGTCCTCCTCCCCCAGCCAGAAGGTTCAAGGCCAGGGTGGAGGTCAAACTGTCCTCTCACGGCCCCTCAGTCAAGGGCAGAGAGGAGGGATGACCCCACCCAAGCAAATGATGCCTCAGCAAGGCCAGGGGGTGATGCATGGGCAGGGTCAGATGGTTGGAGGTCAGGGACACCAGGCCATGCTCCTACAGCAGCAGCAGCAACAGCAGCAGCAGCAACAGCAACAAAACTCCATGATGGAACAAATGGTTGCCAACCAGATGCAAGGCAACAAACAAGCATTTGGAGGCAAGATTCCAGCTGGGGTGATGCCTGGCCAGATGATGCGTGGCCCTTCTCCAAACGTTCCCGGTAACATGGCTCAGTTCCAGGGTCAGGTTGGCCCACAGCAGATGACTCCACAACAGCAGCAACAAATGGCTCAACTCCAACAACAGCAGTTACAACAGCAGCAACAACATCAGTTGCAACAGCAACAGTTACAGCAGCAGCAGCAACAGCAACAACAACAGCAACACCAGCAGCAAATGAACCAGCAACAGCCACAGCAGGTTCCTATTGCTGGCAATCCAAATCAAGCTATGGGCATGCATGGACAACAGATGAGGCTTTCCGCTGGTCATCCTCTCATCCAGCAACAGTTGCAGCAGCAACAGCAGTTACAGCAGCAGAAACAGCAGCAACAGGCCATGTTACAACAACAACAACAACAACAACAGCAGCAGCAGCAGCAACAACAACAACAACAACAGCAACAACAGGCAGCTCAACAGGCAGCTCAACAGCACCCACATCCTTTGGGAGATCCTAATAGTGGGGCCGGGGACTTGCAACAGATGGTTCCTGATATGCAGGCACAGCAGCAGCAAGGCATGATGGGAGGCCCCCAGCATATGCAGATGGGAAATGGCCACTTTGCAGGTCACGGCATGAACTTTAACTCTCAGTTTCCTGGTCAAATGCCAATGGGGGGACCCTGTGGACAGCCTGGAGGCTTTCCCGTCAGCAAGGATGTAACACTGACAAGCCCACTGCTGGTCAACCTGCTGCAGAGTGATATCTCAGCCAGCCAGTTTGGGCCAGGAGGCAAACAGGGAGCAGGGGGGCCCAATCAGGCTAAACCCAAAAAGAAGAAACCAGCACGAAAGAAGAAGCCCAAAGAAGGAGAGGGACAACAACAAGTAGAGGGACTTGGGTAATAATTTGTCTTCGTTACAGTTTTGGTTTTGCTATTTTGATTAGTTGAAGCAAATTGTGTCATTCACATCACTTTATCCATTAAGTCTCTCTCTCTCTTTTTTTTTTTAGTGGTCTTGATGCGTCTGCTGGCATGGAGGATTCTGAACTGCCGAATCTGGGTGGTGAACAGAGTTTAGGCTTAGACAACTCTGGCCAGAAACTCCCTGATTTTGCCAACAGGCCTGCAGGTAAATTATATGGTTATTACTTTTTGGCAACTGTCTGTATTCAGTTGCTGATTCTTCAGCAACTACGGAAACTTTGCAGTATACTTAAATTTTGTAAACATTGTACTAGTATCTTTTTTTAACATGTATTATGGATGTAACAATACCAAAACATCACAATATGATATTTATCACACTATTAAAAAAACAAAGAAAAATGACAACTCGAGAATATGTCCATTTAATAATAAATCTCATTTGTACAGCTTTTTTTGTTCATATAAAATGAGTTTTTCCTTTTCACTTAAACTATTTCTGCTTCCTTCCTTTAATAAAATAAGAATAGCCAACTACTTAAACATGTTCAAAAAGTTAGCTTGAATTGGCAATGAATCCCTGAATTATATGTACAATTGCAAAACAAAAACAATGCAGCCATCAGTAGCAATACTTTATTGTGATCATTAATATGTTGTTACATTCCTAATATGTAGGCCTCTCTCTACATTTTCCCTAGGCTTCCCTGCCCAACCTGGAGACCAGAGAGTATTGCAGCAGGTACCCATGCAGTTCATGCAGCAGCAGCAGCAGCAGCAGCAGCAGCAACAACAGCAACAGCAACAACAACAACAGCAACAGCAACAGCAACAACAGCAACAACAACAACAAATGCAGCACATGCAACAGCAGCAGATACAGCAACAACAATTGCAGCAGCAACAAATGCAACAAATGCAGCAACAGCAAATACAGCAACAGCAGCAACAGTTACAACAACAACAACAACAGCAGCAGCAGCAGCAGATGCAGCAACAGCAGCAGATGCAACAACAGATGCAGATACAGGGTCTCCAGAATGCTCAAGGGCAGCAGGGGATGTCAGGACCGCAGACTCCGGGTCAAGGCCAACCCCAAATGCACCCCCATCAGCTACAGCCACAGCAGCAGCAGCCGCAAACTCAACAGCCACACCTGCAACAGCAGGTATTATTATTATCATCATGTACCTTATTGACAGTGATTGGTATCAATTCCTAGTGATGTTCTCAGGCTCTAGCTCGGTGCTCAAAAAACACTAGCATTTAAAATCTTTTTAGCAAGAGCTCAGAGGTGTGCAGATCTATCTGTTTATGCTCTGCTAGATGTATTTGATTAAGCTCCCATCCTATTGGGCACCGAGATGAGCATGTTTTTCTTATTTTCTTTCCTAGTGTTTGGTATCCACATGCTGGGTTACAGAGTTGTTAAAGTTGCTGGAAATCCTTGAAAACACTTGAATTTAATGTAATTTTTGTTTGATGTAAAATATTCAATGTTATGTAAAGTGCTTGGATACAGTGTGTAAAACTGCTTGCAGCTGTAAGCTCCTGGAAAATGTTGAAAATACACCTTGAAAATGCTTAAAGTGCTTGAATTAACTTTTGAAAACGTATAGGAACCCTGAGTTTATCTGTTCATATTTAATGTTGTACCCCGTTCTGCTTTTAGCAACAACAGCAGATGATGATGATGCTGAAGATGCAGCAGGAGCAGGCAAAGAATCGTATGTCCATCCCTCCAGGAGGGCAGCTCCCTCCTCGGGGCATGGGCAATCCACCCGAGGTACAGAGGCTTCCTGTCTCACAGCAAGGCAACATGCCCGTAATGATCAGCCTTCAAGGACATGGAGGGGTACCACCATCACCTGACAAAGCCAGAGGGATGCCCCTGATGGTGAACCCACAGGTAAGGGCCAAGTGCTCCAGCATATGTAAACTCAGATCTTCACATTCACATGCCATGGTTTGAATTTTACGTGAGTGCATTAAGACTGTCACAGTGAGGCTAGCTCAGCAGCATGGCATGTGGTATTAGTGCCATTCTTTTGTTTGTTTTTGTGATGTAGTATTGTATGCGGATCTCCCTTCGCTTCCCAGTGGGCAACTTTATGGTCTGGGCATGCTACCTGTCTTAGTTACACAATGTTGCAGATTAATTCCTGCAGTTTGACCGTTTCTTTTTCACACGTAGCTATATCGTTGCTTTCAGGGCAAGTTAAATTTACATACAACAGCAACAACACACACAGACATAGGCGACAAGGATCACAGATCAGAACTGGCTGGCCTTCATACATAAACAAAGGTAACACAACTGGTGCTGGTCAAATGACGTAAAACTTATTGCTTCCAAGTTTAAAGTTGGGTCACGGACAGCTGCTATCGATCCATCATTAAGCTTGAAGTGTCCTTGTATAACAGTCGATTTTTTGATTTTTTTATTCCCCCCCCCCCACAGTGGGCATGTCAGTAGCGCGGTATTTCAAACTTGCGGTTATTGTGACAGCCCAGAGTGCATTGCTATTAATTTTCTTGCGAGAAACTTACATTTTGTATTCGACACTCTTTGTAGCTTGCGGGTGCCGCGCGAAGAATGTCCCATCCTGATGTAGGGCAGGGTCCCCAAGGCACTGGATCTGAAGAGTCCTCTGCAGGGGCCCACCCGAAGCAGGACAGGCCTGGTGGCCCAGAAATTGGGGCGCAGCCTGGAAATGGGACCCAACAGATGATGGCCAATCAAGGCACCAACACTCACATGATGAAGCAAGGCCCTGGTCCATCACCGATGCCCCAACACACTGGAGCCAGTCCCCAGCAACAGTTACCCACTCAGCCTCAACAAGGAGGCCCCATACCTGGCCTTCATTTCCCCAATGTCCCCACAACCTCACAGAGCTCCAGGCCCAAAACCCCCAACAGAGCGAGCCCCAGGCCGTACCACCACCCCCTCACCCCAACTAATCGTCCACCCAGTACAGAGCCTTCTGAAATCAACCTTTCACCTGAGAGGCTAAATGCTTCTATTGCAGGGTTGTTTCCTCCCAAAATCAACATTCCTCTGCCACCCAGGCAGCCTAACCTTAACAGGGGGTTTGACCAGCAAGGTCTTAACCCAACAACTCTGAAAGCCATCGGGCAGGCCCCTCCTAGCCTAACTCTACCAGGCAACAACAACGGCAGTGCGGGTGGAAATAACACTAACAATAATCAACAGCCTTTCTCTGCAGGCGCTGGAGCAGGAGGTCCAGGTGCTAAACAGGACAGCAAACAGCCTGGAGGGCAAAGCAAGAGGGCGAGTCCTAGCAATAGTCGGAGGTCAAGTCCAGCTTCAAGCCGCAAGTCGGCCACTCCAAGTCCAGGCAGACAAAAGGGGACAAAGATGGCCATCACCTGCCCTCCCCCTCAGCAGCAGATGGTCAACCCTCAGGGGCAAACTATGATGCTAAGCCCTACCTCAGTACCCCCAAGTCCAGTATCAATGCC
Organism: Lutjanus campechanus; assembly: GCA_027495735.1. Taxonomy (NCBI): domain Eukaryota; kingdom Metazoa; phylum Chordata; class Actinopteri; order Lutjaniformes; family Lutjanidae; genus Lutjanus; species Lutjanus campechanus. The sequence goes on along the minus strand of JAJHUR010113880.1, from coordinate 27,880 downwards.
TTCCCAAATGAGTGGGGTTATGGAGGCACAGCAAACACAGAGCTCCTTTCACGGGATGCAAAGTACCCCTGTTGAGGGTGTCAGGGAAAGTCAGGGAATGTTGACAGCAGAGCAACGACAGATGCCTCAGCCTCAACCACAGCCCCTGCCACAGCCTTTGAGGGAGTTATCAGCTCCCAGAATGGCCAGTCCTCGTTTCCCTGTGCCGCAGCAGCCTAAACCTGACTTGGAGCTGCAGGCTGCAGCAGTCGAAAGGCAGGCAGCCCACGCAACACCCATGCAGGACTCTGAGGTCTCACCTACTCTCAGGACAGCTCCAACCTCCCTCAACCAGTTACTGGATAACACGGGTGTCCCAAACATGCCTCTTCGGCCAATGCAGAGTAATACTGTAAGGGATGTTATGGGAAAGGACAGCCCCAAGTTGGCTTTGGATCCAGAGAGACCACTCCACAGTAGTTCCCAGAGTACAGATATGTCAGCTACTACTGCTACTATAAATGAATCAGAAGCTAAACCCAAACCTTCTCTTCCAATCCCGACCAGCAGTCCTAATCTGCAGCCTGCTTCAATTCCAAACTTGCATCCTAGCACTAATGTGAACTCCAATACCACCCCTAGCCTTAACCATAACCCTATCTCCAGTCTTGGTGTCAATCCCAATCCAAATGTAACCCCAGCACCTACCCTGTGCCCCACTAACACTAATGCTGCCACGGGTGTAAGCCCCAACCCAGTCACTTCTGGTCAGAACAGTCCCGCCTCAACTGTTAGCACCAGTTCTAACTCCAGCACTGCTCTAAACCCAGCCAGTTCGGCTTTAAAACCAAGCCCCAGCCCTAAACCTGTGACGAGTGTTCACTCAGTCATACAGATCCCTGCCTCCTCTAGCACCATTTCGCCCAACCAGATCACTGTGTTTGTCACTTCTAACCCCATCACTTCTGCCCCCACTCCCCAGGTGCCCACATCCATGGTTTCCACCATGGTAGCTGTCCCTAACAAGAACATTAGACCTCAGGACATCCGGCAGCAGGCCCCTGTCCCCCGACCTCCTCAGTTTATCACCACCACCCCTGTATTTATCAACCCAATTTTCCAGGTCCCAGGTGCCCCTGTGGCTCCCAATACCACAGTGGTGTCACAGCCTGTCACCATGATGGGGCCTATCCAAGTATCCACTACAAACATCCAACTCTCTCCTGCCCCGAGCTTCACCCAGTCCTCAGGGGCTAGCATGACCACCACTCAGCCTGCCAGAAGTGCTGTTGGACAGGTCCAGATTGCCACTAGTATGTCCTCATCAGCCCCAGGTGGGACGCTCACAACTCCTCAGCAGATTCACCCAGGGGCTCTCAAAACTGAAAATGTAGTTGATGCTGGTTCTGCTCAGAAAACTAGCCCTCCGATCCAGCAGCCATCTCCCCATCCAAGTCCTTCAGTATCATCTCCATTTCAGCCACCGCTGGCGTCGCCTCCTCCTTGCTCTAGTCCTGGGGCTGTCAACACCATCCGAAAGAGCCCCATGTCTCCACCTCCTACTGCACAGGTGAAAAGTAAACCCGCACAGGCTGCTGCAGCTGTTACTGGTACAGCTGAGAGTCCAGTAGAACGGCCTCCACAGGGTCCCCCTGGGGCTGTACCACAGCAGGTTTTTCATCCTCCTGCTAATCCTGCCATTCAGCTTGAAGCATTAGCTCCCCATGCTGCTGCTGCTCCAAACAACATTACTTTACCTGCAGTGTCCTCTCCAGTCCCAGTGCCTGCACAAGTCACTGTTTCTACTCAAATTGTTAACCAGGGTCCAGTGCCGGCACCAGCTGCAGTTTCAAGCCCAGCCCAGACTGTAACTTCTCAAGCTCCTGTTGTCACTATAGTTGGTACCACCACCACAGGTGTCTCTTCTGCTACTTTGCTCTCTACGGTTGCTCCTGTACAAAGTCCCGTGCCGTCCATTGTTCCAATTGTTGCTGGTCCTGCAGCTGTTCAGGAGGTTCCCCCCACCACATCTTCTCCAGTTGTCAACCCCAGCGGAGTTCCGCCAGCTCAGTCTGACCCCACACCTATGGAGCCACCCATGCCACCAGCTGCAGCACCTGCTGAAGCCACTCAGACCACCCCAGGTAAACACACAACTGTGAGACAAAAGCATCATTCGTTGTGTATGCATGATCCAAGTTAACAGAATGATGACCATAGCCATGATCCTTGGTTGGATCAAGCTGGTCATTATACATACCCTTGTGTCACTGCTGTGGTTAGGGTTAGTAATTACATGCCATATTAACATGTTTAATGCATCCTCAGGTGTTGTTGCATTTAGTGATTTCCAGGTCTGGACAACTATGGAAAAAAGAACACAGTATGGAATATTTGTGTTTGTGTTTTTCTAGAGTATAAAATTCATAATTTCTAAAAAATAAATTGGTTGTACAAACAACCTGTTTTTATTGGTATTTAAAGCACCTAGCACAGCCAAAATGTAAACCACTGTGTGAGAGAGCATGGGCCAGAGCAAGCTTGACATCACTGAAAGCAAGAAATATGGCGCGCGCCTGAACACACACTCCTATGCAGAGCTGCTGCTAAACCTGTTCATCACAGCCTGCAAAACAGCTCTGCCCCAAGCGCCTCACTGTACCAAATCCATATATCTGCAATGAAATGATTCTGAAAGAAAATGCAGAAATGTCTTTGATTTGCATCTTTACATAACATCACAAATATTTAACTTATTTGAAAATTAATGAGCTATGCAGTGATGATGTGGTCAGTAAATAAACGGACTAGTTTTTTTCTGCCTAAGGAAACCATACTTTTTAAACAAGACTTCACCAACACAGTTACTAAACTTTTTTCAACTTCTTTTGAGTTCTTAATTATAAAGGAAAGTTAAAAAAAAAATATGGCAGGAACAATATTATAATATTGTTTATTCCATATGTTAAGGGAAAACAATATGAATATATTTAGTGTATGTACATACATACATACACACACACACACACACACATATATATATATATATATATATACATATACACACACACACACACATACACTTTTCCACACTTTTTGGAAGACTACTTATACTACATACTTGACATTTGAGTTAGAGTAAGAGTGAGATGTTTATTAAGTAAAGTGTTTAAAGTGTTTAAAATTGTCAACCAGCCCTAAGAAAACACTGGTATAGCATTGTGGCTTTACAGCCACAGTCATACACAGAAAGTTGGACAATGTGCCACTGTCATACAATTCTGCCCGAAGAAGTAGTAAATTAACTGGTACATGGCTTTATCAAATGTGTCAGTTATACTATTGGATCATTTTTTCCCCAGCCCCTATTCAGCAAGAAGTCCCACAGTCGCAGGAACCTGTTGCCAGTGAGAAGACAGGTAAGTGTGGTTTTAAGAAAACAATTCTTGTTTTTAAATAGAAAATGACACTGGCATATGATCTCATGTGAGTCACCTGGAAGTTGGTGGCATAAAAATAACTCAGCTTTTGTCCTCTTCAGGTGAAGAGGTCTCTACAGGTTCTGAGCAGGGGTAAGATTCCTCATGACATTTGTATTCTTTTAAGTTGTGTAATGCTTCATGTGCTGGGGTCTATTAAGCTGTCCCCTACTATTGATCTCTGAAAAGTTGGCCTAGTCTTGAGACCTGTGCTCTTGAAGGAGAAATGCTTAGACATTTCTAACTCTACTGAAACTCAGGGAGTTCATTTGGTTGGCCAAGGGTGTACATGGTGAAAACAATGAGCCACGTGGCCTCAGCACTTGGTATGTATGATTAGCATGCAACATTATAACTCTACTAATGCATGTCAGAATTTAAAACCAAGAAGAAAAGTCTGTCACAAAGCAAATTGTACCGCTCCACTGACCTTTATGGCCATATCTCTTTTCCTGGGGATTGTCATAATATGGTGGGAAAGTATGTTTGTTCAGCACAGTTTATAGTTTACCGCTGTTTTTCCACTTCTATCACAGATGGGCAAAGAAAAGAAAGACGCCCATCAACTTAGTCCCAAGGTATGTATTTTAACATGTTTGCGCTGCAAAGACACAAGCAGTGATCATGTCGACGTAGTGGATGCTGTCAGGATGAAGACGGACAGTATCTGTGGTAGACGAGGAAAAACAGCAGAGTCCTGAGTGGTGATATATCTTTCTCTGAGTAGAGCAGAGTTAACTCACACCCTTGCATCTTTAGTAACACATCCTTGTGTTGTCCTTCCTTCCTTGTCGTTTGTTGTTTTTCTGTCTGGTTCTCCCAGAGCTGCTGTGGAGAAGCCCAAGGGACCGAGCAGGCGCAGCTCCCGGGCAGAGAAGGAGGTGGAGGAGGAGCCAGTAGCGGACAGTGGCATTAGGAAGAGACCAGCCAGGCCTGGAACCAGTGCTGCTGTAAAAGGTGACTTTAAATGCCAAAGCATCTTGAAAAATTACAGAATATCTATCACTGCACCCAAGTATGGAAGCCCATTTACACCAGTGAAAATATACAAGCAAATCATAATGAAATGAAAAGTCAAAAATAAAAAATAAAAATTCAGAAAAGAGTTAAAAAGTCAAAATTATGAGATTAAAAAGTCAAACTTATAAGATAAAAAGTCAAAAGGTAAGGAGTTAAAAAGTTGGGATTGAGTTTAAAAGTCTAAATTCGAAGATAAAAAGTTATAATCAGAAAAATTCGAAATTACAAGATAAACTATTGGATTTAAAAAAAATCAAAATTATGAGGTCAAAAATTCTAATTATGAGATTAAAAAATCATAATTATAAGATTGAAAAAGTCAAAAATATAAGATTAAAACAAGTCGAAATGGTGAATATAAGCATTAATAATTATGAGATAAAAAGCTGAAATTATGAATTTAAAGATTTGGGATTTTTAGTTAAAAAGTCAAAATTGAGCGAAGAAAACTAAGTTATGAGATATTAAAAAAGTCAAAATTATTAGTTAAAAAGTCAGAATTTTGAGTTAAATAGTCAAAATTATGAGATAAGTTATAAATTATGCAATGAAAAGTCAAATTAGGTAAAAGTTGAAATTATGAGATAAAAATTCTTTTTTTTTTTTTTTCTGTCTCATTAAGATATTGGGGATGTTTTCTTCTTTTACTGGCAGAAATTGGCCTCCATACCTAACCTGTGTACGTGGCATTACTACCTTTCCCCTGATACACTTGCTTGCTCTTTTTAACAGAAACTGGAGCGAGCCCCACCCAGGCCAAACGAAGGAAGTCTAAATAGCCTGTGAACTGTACTGTAAATGTTTTTTGTTTCCCGCTGTGAATCGGTTGATATTATCGGTTTCTGTGTCCGGGATCATGACTTTTCACTGGAGGAAGAAACCATGTACAGATTGTTTTAAAAAGAATTATGCTATTGTTTTTGTCCATGCTATTATGTGAGATTGTAGTTAGAATGTGTGCATACAGTATGTATTTGTGTGAATGTGCTTTTTATATTAAATGCTGGATTAATCATGTGAAGACTGATAATGGAGCTCGTCATGATTGTATAATTATGTTGTAAAACTGAATTAAATTTTCTACTGCTTTTGTTCTGTGAAACCGTGTACAATTATTCAATCATATTTTCTTAAGGTTGTTCATTTTAAAGGGGCAATTCACCCTAAAATCAAAATTCCGTGTTATCTGTGATGCTTTTTATCCATATAAATTGCTTTGGTGTGAGTGGCTGAGTTTTGGAGATATCGGTGGTAGAGATGTCTGCGTCTTTTGAATATAATGGAATGAGATGGCACACGACTTGTGCTCAGAGTGCCAAAAAATGCCAAATGTATAAGAACAAAGCATGCATCTACTCAGGGATGAGAAGACAGCTCCACAGAGGAGGGCACTATTAAAGTTTACATTTGGTGCTGTCACAAGCACGAGCCTTTCCTCCTGCAGCTGTACTGTTGGTTGATTCAGTTAAAAAACAAGAACAGTACCTACATGAGCTTGCCTTCAATAAGGTCTGTGGATTATCTTGAGTAACCAGGTCATAATTTCTGGAAAGAAAATCTTGCTGAGTGCCATCGAGTTACATTATATTCAGGAGAAGGCAAAAATCTCTGCAGCCGATCCTCTTCAGATAACTTGGAAACTCTGGCTCCAAACAATTTTTGGAAGACTCAGTGAATGTGAAAATTATTACGAGTTATTTGGAGGCAATTACACAGAGTAGCCTAAATGTGTGTGATTTGGTCAAAGCAGGTGGTCTACAACCTTTATGAGTCTGCATCTGAAGCTGCGTCTGTTTAGATTTAGGGAGACTCAAGACCAGCCACGGCAAAATTTAGAGAAAAGGCGCTGAGCCATTGAAATGAAATATTAAAACTTTTTTATTCTGTGTATAGTCTAGACATTTTCACAAATGGAGAATTTAAAAATCACCCAAGGCTATGGTAAATTTACCATAGCCTTGGGTGACAAAAAAAAGACAAAAAATGTTATTCATTTCCAGATTTTTTTTTTTTTTGTCAAAGCCACTGGAGAGAGGCAAAAAAGCTGCATGTGGCTCCAGAGCTGCAGGTTCCTGACCACTGGGTCAAGCAGATAGCACAGAGATAGACTAATGGGCAATTTAGCTGTTTTCCTACTTTCTGATTTTCAGAAACTAATCGATCTTTTTCTGTTTTTGGTGTAGTCTGAAGTTATATAAACTAGCTAAATTAGGCTATCTTTGCACAATTGTTGAGTATCTTAGGATCAAATAACAGTAATAATCCCATAGACATTCAGGAATTGAGCAAAATAAGCAAGGAATACCTTTCTCCAAGCTTTGAGGGGAGGCCCACAGTCTTAGACTTTGCAGACCCCTGATCTTGAAGGATAAATAGCATTACAGATAAGAGGAAAAGTGTGTTTTTTTGATTTTTGGGGTTAACTGGCCCTTTAAGTCCATTATTGTATTGCATTATTGATAAGCACAAGTAGAAGTCGGAGTGAGATGTCAACAGGGACTCCATGTAGGTGAAGAGGAATTACAGCACTGACAGCACATGATGTTCTTGCAGATTGATTTTTTTTTTAACTCAAACATACGCATGCCGTGTAATTAAAATGCATGTCATAACGAGTACCTTCAAAGGAGAAGCTCTTTAGTCCGCCGTAACTGGCTTGACATTTTGATGCTGGTTCAGGTATGTAGTACTCTCCACAGTGATGTTGAGGTTGTTGTGAGCATGCGCAGTCTGTAAACGTTGGGACTCCATTCCAGTCTGACAGTTGAGGGTTCCCTGAGCCTCCTCGCATCCTGAGCAGCTGTCTCTCTACTGTGATAACTTCACCTGATCTTTTTCTTTCTTTTTTTTTTTACTAACTAAACAACAACTTGACCATGAGCGGAGACCATGGACATGGAGACTCTCAGGTACCTCTTGGGCAATAAATTCATCTTTGGCCAGTTTGTGTTGATTCAATGGCAATAATTGACATAACTGACGAGTATTAGTCGTCATGATATGAAATAACGGTTCAGAACGTTCGATAACGTAATAAGTTACGCTGTTTCCTTTGTCATTTTCAGTGAAAACTTTAAAATTATGTGTAGTATTGCAGTAAAAATACATATATTTCTACTGTACATTTGTATGCCAATTGAAACTTGAATAACCGAGCTACCGGCATTTTCAAAATTGAAATATTAAAATAATTTTTTCTCACAATTTCCAGGTCAATTCTGGATCTAAAGGAAGCGGTAGGTCCTCTAATGGGGTTTTTTATTCATATTGATGCTGATTTCCAGTCGGAATCGTGATCTGTCTACTGTTAGTTTTTAAAGGACAGAAATGGCGTCCCAGAGACTAAGTCCCTTCTCCTCCACTCTCTTGCGGCTATTGTTCAAAAAGAGGGTCTGAAATGTACACTTGCCACCCTCGGTTTTTTAATCTGCTGGGCTATTTCGAAAGGGCCTGGCATCGTGTTTATTTTGCATGCTTCAGTTTGAGAATATGTATGTGCAATCACACCGAATTTTGGAGCCGAAAGTGGCAGAATTGGGGCTGAGGACTTAGTCTCTGCGCCATTTTCTTTTTCTGTATGTAGCAGCCAGGGCGCCGATCAGAGAGCCAACTGTCTGCCGTGATATGGAGGCGAGAGCTGGGAGCTTATCGCCTCTCCCTGCCCGTATCTCCCCGCCAGCTGCACTGTCTCTCTCCCTCCATCTCTGTGCTGCTACTACAGACATTTATCTGCACCGCCAACAGGGAATGCTCTCACAGGAGTTTAAAACTTACAGTCACCGAAAACAAAAGTTGCCCTACATTATTAAAAGCATATGACATTTTTGCACAAATTACACACTACAGTATCCCCTACTTTTGCGAAGTTGTGAGCACTTTTTCGTGTCTCGCAGGATTAATTTGCTGCATGATGTGCTGGAAAGCAAAACTGTTGGTGTGGGAATTGATTGAGTTTTTTATAACTGGGATGTGTGTTACTGTTTCATACAGCAGATAATAACCCGTTATTAAAGTGCCATGACAACAGGGCGCCACGAGGTGATGATCAAGCCAAGCCAGGTCTACCTAAGGAGGGATTTCACCCAGCAGCAGGAAACATTTTAATATCGAAGAGGCTCATGTAAAATCATTGCTGCAGCTTAATCATTTGACTAGCTGCACTGGGAGAATGAAAACCATGTTTCCTCTCAAGTGCAAGCTCCTCATATGTTTTATATTTTAAAAACTACATCATAAGTTGGATTAAAGCCTGCTGAAAACAAAGCTTTTGTTGTGTTAAAAATTAGAAGCAATGAATGTCGCGAGGAATTAGTTGGACTATTATAATGATTTTGTGGCAAAGATTAAAGTGTGAAAAGTATAACTACAAAATGACAAGCTGCTATTCTTTTCTTTTTCTTTTCTTTTCCTTACAGCCATTTGTAATTGAGGTTTTAAACATACAGTTTTAAACATACAGTGAAAATAGGAACATGTGGGCTGCATCTCTTACAAATATAAAGAAAGTATACTAAAATTAGATAAAATAAATAAGTCAAAACAGAGATAAAAGAAACAAATAGATTTTGTACAGGTGAGTTATTATAAGGGCTTGGCATTGTATATTTTGTGAAAGCAGCAAGAGCCATGCCTACAATATTATCACAATATCAACACCAGTAAAAGTTCTATAAAAAGTATTATAAAAATATAAGTATCATAAAATTTACTTGAAGTAGTCATTGTGCAGTAAAATTGTCTCTGCCCATATATTACTATTATATATGATCTTTTTGGATTAATAGTGCAACAGCATTATTGTGTATGTTGATTTTTTTGTTTGTTTCTTTACCACTGTAGATTTTAAGGTTGAGTTAATTTTAAATACTTTGTGTACTGTTAGGTAGTTTAATCTGCAGCAATGCATCATATTCTACAACATCGTGATATGTTTGCACAATTTGAGAATTTACGTTATGTTATTTTAGAAAGAATGTGTCAAGACATATATTGTATAAAGCGGAAGAGCCTCCAAATCCACCCTAGCTTTCATATACAAATGAGGAATAAAAGAAGTTCAACTACAGTTCAAATATTAACAACAGGAAAGTTATTAAGACAAGAGTAATTAGAAAAATGTCTATAAATGGATGTTGATAGGTTAGTTGTGCTGTTCTGACTCATATTTACCTTAGGCTAATTTGCGTCAGGGGTTAGCACAATGTGTACTTGAAGTGATCTATAAACGGTTGCTAGATCAGATAAAATTTGTCTTCACACTCTCATGACAATTTAATTTTTTTCTAGGTGGAGGTGCTGCATAATATCTTTCACAAGGGCAGAGTGGGTGGGTTGCAGCCTGTGGTTGCCTCCCGTTTAATAATATCAGTCTGCTGTGGGATAGAAGGGTTACAAATGTTATCATGTTATATTGAGACCTGGTTAGCACAAGATCAGATCCTTTGACTGCAGTCATTGGATCAGTGGGTCTTTCCATGCCGTCTGAGAGCGATTGAAAAATGTTTTGCCAATATGTTATTATTCTTAAGCAGCACTAGAACATATGGGCTAGTGAAGCTGCTGGTGACTGCCCACACTGGTCGCATGCTGGATTTATATTTGGAAACATTTTTGCAAAGCTTTTCAATTGATACAAGTAATCGGTGTGGTATTTTTAACTGCCCATGTCTAGAAGTTCCTTTTATTTTATGAGGGAAACGCCAAATTCAACAACACCACACAGGTGTGTCCTGTAGGATGAAAATGGGGGTTGAACCTCAGGGGGACTGTGGGCCAGATACAGCAAACGTGTGCTGGGTGTGGTGCAGGGTGCTGAGAGCTAATTGGAGTATGAATTTCAATAGAAGGCAAAAATGTAGAAAAAATATGAAGCTTGCTTTTTTTTTCTCCGTCAGCTTGCTTTTCACATCGTAATTCAAATAAAAACAAGGGACTTCTAAATATATAAGTGTGAACAACCAGACGTAAAAGGCTGATTCTCAAATATACACACGGGGCATTTTCTTTTGATGCTGTTGAACAACTCTCATTTGTTTCGTAGACTCCCACAAACATAAAGACAAGCACAAAGACAAGGAACACAGACACAAAGACCACAAGAAAGACAAGGAGCGAGAGAAAATCAAGCACAGCAACAGGTAGGACATCTGCAGCTTCTCTTTTGTTTTGTTTTTTGTGAAATAGCAGACAAAGCTTGAGTCAATGTTTTTTTTAGTTCAGTACCCATGTTCATATAATTATTCTCATTCATAAAATATGGGTCAACCAATTATTGGCCTGACTAATTATTGGATTTTACATTCAGCATTTTTACAGTTACTGCCTGGTAATTTTTCATAATAATCCATTTATATTTTGTATTAATCATCCAAATTAGCAAGATAATTAGTAACTAAAGCTATCAAATAAGTAAAATGTACAATAGCTGCCTGCAGTAAATTATTAAGTAGCAGAAAATGGACATACTCAAGTACCACCACTGGTTATTCTTCAAGTAAATTTTAAATCTAAGATATAATCAGTGTATCAGATCCAAATATAGCAATACTGGTCTCCTTGATTACTATTAATCACTATCAACTCTGGAAATAACCCATCAGTCAATCTGTATACATACACAGTATACATATATAACTTTTATTTTTATTAATTCTGTCATGAACTGGCCATTTTAGCTGTCATAACTGAATCTGTCACAAGGACGATAATGACAGATTCCGTGTATTTGGATACAGATTTTTGCCAAGAGGCCAGCTTTTCAACAAGAGCACGAGAGAATCACCGAGGGTACTGCTGATTTAATCGAAACTAATAGAACCCTGCCATGTTAAATCAGCACACAGACATCACAAGGACTACATGAAATCCACTTTTATGAATGACATCTGCAGAGCATTAGTAATTTGAACCATTGTGGGACAGTCGTCATATTTTCTTTTTGTGTGGTTGAAATACTTGCGGGCTGCAGGATGTTAGTAGAGTCACATTTTTGGCCGTTCTTATTGGCAGTGGTCCATGACACTGTCATTGTTTGTCAAAAACGGTTAAGTTTATATTGCTAGTGCTTGGTGCTTTTGTCTATGACATCTTTTGTGCCTGTGCATCTGGACAACGTCCGACCTCTTGCGCTTGATTTCTGACCTCTGTGGCTTCTCTGTGTCCCAGCGAACATAAGGACCACTCTGAGAAGAAACACAAAGACAAAGAGAAGCTGAAGCACAGCGACGGCAGCTCAGACAAGCACAGGGAGAAACACAAAGAGAAAGAAAAAGACAGGGACAAAGAGAAGAGGAGAGAAGAGAAGGTTTGTTGATGGGTAGTCAGTCTGCCTTTAATGAAAGGCTGTTCAGGCCATGAGAGTAAATATTATGTTGTGTTTTATCATCAAGACAGCATTATTATTTTGTAACATTTTGTAAATATCAACACAAATGGCCCCTTTAGCCCACCATCAGCTATAAGTAACAATTTAGACTGTTTGAACCATAGAGATAGAAACGTAGAAACCTCTTTGCTGTCTGTCTCTGCGATGCTTCGTCATAATCGAGTGGTCAAGATCTGTAAGTAAACAATATAATGGATATTGACAGATGCAGATGAATCGACTGTAACTCGCGTAATTCAGAACTGATTTTCATGAAATCGGGTTTGTTATACATGTTAAAAAGCGAACATGATGCTGGTTACTTGCTGGAATTAAATTTAGTTACTACGACTGATCTAATCAGCGCTTTGGCAAAACATTAACCTTCTCAATAGTCACAACTTCCACTGGAACATGCAGGCTCAAATCTATGAATAGGCAACATCAAATGTAAGCTATTTACAGTTCCTGCTCTTGTGAGTCTCTCCAGAAACGAATTACTAATTAAATCGACTACCAGCTACAGTAACAATGTTTCAACCCATGCAAAAAAAAGCAAAAAATGCATGACAAGGAATCACACAACTGGATATTACACAGTGTAAGGACAACAACTAACAGTTGGGCTAAAGAAGAAATCTAATAATTGGGCTATGTGTGTTGCTTCAGAGCTTCTCAAGCTGTATCCCTGTAACCACTTCTCTAAGCCATCTGGAGAAACAAAGGCCACTAGCTGCCCTCCGTTCTTTGAGAATTATCCTCTTTGCTGTTAACATACCCAACATAAGAGTTATCTGTACAGCATTGCAGTGCAAGAGGAGCATCGGAACAACCAAACAAGGCAATCAGTGCATCGGGTTCAATCTGTAAATCATAAATTTTACAATACCAAGTAAAAATATCCTGCCAAAAAGGGAAAATCATAGGACAAAACCACAAAGTGTGAGTTAGAGTACCTTTTGAGAGGTCACATCTGTCACAAATATCACATGACAGAATTCAGCTAAGAATCCATATGACAACTCTACTTCTGCAGGCTGGACAGCTGCCATTACACAAACAATCTTACAAATACTGTAAATTTCATTTTATTATCATTTTATTTTCGACTTAATTTATTCACTTTAGACACTGGCTCAAAAAATATATTTAGGAGAAACTCACAAAAGCTGACACTCTGAATAATTTACACTTGATGCTGCCTGTTCATTGGTTGAAGTCAGAATATCCCAGTGTATGTTGTGACTATTCAGAAGGTTGATGTTTTGGCAAAGAGCTGATTAGAACATCCCAGTAACAAGACAAGTAAACAACAAGTAAACACTTGCATGTTCAGTTTGTCATATGTATAACACACCAAATCTCCTGAAAATCAGTTCTGAATTAAGCAAGTTACAGTCGATTTGGTAATGCAATCTGCATTTCTCTGCGTTACCCCTTTCAGGTGCTTCCATTAAAGATTCCAAAATCCACATTTGATACATCGGACCGATTGTTCGCTGCATTCATTTGACAAGGAAAAGCAAGAAGTAGTACTAACATTTGGAGAGAATTCAAATAAGTAATTGTCAGATATTTGTGAACACCACAGATAACCATGAAGATGCACATAAACGAATGCTGGAGAAATTGTGCCGTGCATATAGTTATCATCTTCACATTTTCTGGTCATGCTCTGAATTAAAACAATTCTGGGAAGAGGTTTATCGAGCACTGAAAGAGGTGTTCCACATGGACATCCTTCAAGACCCAGGGATCGCCTTGCTATGGGTAAAACCTGAAGGTCTGGAGGGAAGAACTGCAAATTATTTATTGCAGATTTCACTGACAGCAGCATTAAAATGTATTCCAAAAAATCTGCATTTCTCAATGCACATAGTATTGTTTACCAGCAAATCTTGACCTCTCTAAAATGGTGGACAGGCAGACACGTCCAATCACGAATATCAAGACTGAAAGATATACAAATATGTTTCCCTGTTTCTCACAGGTCAAATCATCCCATGTAGACAAGCCTAAAAAGGAAAAAGAAAATGGATATATAAGGTAAACAGCATCACTTTGTTTTTTTCTCATGTGAAATGAAAATAATTCTGAAGAATTTAGTTCAAATTTAGACATCTCTTGGTTTCCATTAGTGGTATATTGTTTTACTAATATGCAGTTCAATGTCTTCAATGTGTGACTTAGAGATTCGAGCCCTGCTGCCATTAAGAGCGAGCCTGAAGAAGACAACGGCTTCTGTCCCTCTCCCCAACACAACAAGACCTCCAAACGAGAGAATGATGATGAAGAGTGGGTGCCATACAAATTAAACCAGATCTTTACCTTATGCTTCCTGCTGTGTAATCTGAAATACAATTAGATTATCAATATGTATGTTTACAGCTTTGAATACAAGCCCAAAAAAGTTAAGACGGAACATGACAAAAAGGCCAAGAAGAGGAAACATGAGTATGAAGAGGATGAGGAGGATGAGGTACATTATACTTTCACATTCATTTGATTAATGCATTTTCATATTCTCCAGGCTGGTTTGGAGTCTCCACATTTACTCTGTTCTCTTCACTCGTTTCAGGACGTCAAGCCCAAAAAGAAGACAAAAGACAAAAGAGTATCAGAGGGAAAGAAATCCAAAAAAGAAGAAGAGGAGAAGTGGAAATGGTTAGCTCATTCTGGGGACATATAGTTATTTCCCTCAGGAAATTGCACGCACAAGCTACAGAGAAGTAGATAACGTATTAGTCTTTTCTCTCTGGGGTTGTTTTTTGTTTTTGTTTGTTTGTGGTCATTAGGTGGGAGGAGGAAAGATACACTGACGGATCCAAGTGGCGCTTCCTTGAGCACAAGGGTCCGGTGTTTGCCCCTCCATATGAACCCCTGCCTGACAAAGTTAAATTTTACTATGATGGTGAGTCAGTTTGTGGTAAAAATAACTGGGAATGTTTTATTAAGTTTTTTTGTTTTTGTTTTTGTTTTTTCTTTTTGGCCAAGACTGCAGTGGGATTTCTCTGTATTTGTAGGTAAGCCTATGAAACTCAGTGCTCCTGCTGAGGAGGTAGCAACATTTTTTGCCAAGATGTTGGATCATGAGTACACCACTAAAGACATCTTCAGGAAGAACTTCTATAAGGACTGGAGGAAGGTAAGGAGATAAGACATATTGGCAGCACTTCGGTATCTCGGTTATAATATTGTAAAAAAATTTAACGTGATTTGGAAGATGTTATGCTGATAGTAGCCTACAATAGTGTAATATTGTATGTAGTTATTATTAGGTTATTACCCCATTAATATTGCAGTGATATAACAGTTGTATTGTTAGCAAGTTACCATGTTGTTACCAAAATACATTATCTTTTCATTTAAATATAACCCAGATATACCCATGTTAAATACCAAGATATATCGAACTATTACACCACTATTATCATGTTATTACCGAGCTGTAATGTAAAGTGCTACCTACATAGTTTCTCAAGTTGAGCTCGCGTGCCAGAGGCTACAGAGGGTGTGAAGTTCTAGTATTTAAGCTGGACATGCATCAGATGTCTTCTCTCTTTTATTTTAGGAAATGACTTCAGAGGAGAAGTCAAAGATCACCGACCTGAACAAGTGCGACTTCAGTGAGATGAATGAGTACTTCAAGGTCCAATCAGAAGCCAGGAAACAGATGTCAAAAGAGGAGAAACAGGTAGGACTGCATTTATGTAAGACTCTACCAACCCTGAAAACATCATGGAATCCCTCATCTCTTTTCTTTTTTTAAATTCCCTTTTTATTGGATTAGAGGTCCAATCAAACATTTTCTCATTCCCTATGTATTTTTAAACATTAAAGGTGTTCTGAGAAATTCAAAGGAAAAACAAAAGAGAAATATACTTTAAATGCACAATTTCAAGTTGCTGTATGTGTGTAATAATGATAGTAATAATAATTAGAAGAAGCAGCAGAAGGAGACGAAGGAGCTTTATTTATTTAGCACTTTTCATCTCTCTTTTTTTATTCTCTTTTTGTTGGATTAGTTGAATTAGAGATCCCCATATCCATCAAACATTTTTTCATTTCTTATACATTAGTATTACATACAAGTTTTATTTAGCACTTTCCAAACAGCAGTTACAAAGTGCTTTACGCTTACTAAAGCAAGGAAACTATAATAAGGAAACCATGCCTGTACACAGAAAAACATAGTAGTGCTTAGCATGAAACGGAATGTAAAAAATACATTTTATGAAAACAGACACAAATACATGACAATAAAAGCAGTGTAACAACAAAAAACACAATTAAAAGACAGATAAAAAAGCAATCAGAATCGTAAGCAGCAAACTTTAAAACACCAACCTATAAAAGTGCATTTTAAAAGTAAAAAAAAAACTTAATACTTTCCCCCTTATCTATGTATATACACCCATCTTTACACTTTAAACTAGTCATTCAAATGAATGATAATTTAAAAATGAATAAATAAATAAAAGGTAACTGTGTCTATTCTGTTCCTCACCTTGTACAGAACATTTTTATTTCTGTCTGAGTGGAGATTCTAAATCCAATCTAATCTTTAGCAAGTAATAATTTCATACACCTCGTAGAAAATCAAAGAGGAGAATGAGAGGCTCCTCCAGGAGTATGGCTTCTGCATCATGGACAACCACAAGGAGAGGATTGGAAACTTTCGCATCGAGCCGCCGGGCCTTTTCCGAGGACGAGGCGATCATCCAAAGATGGGCATGCTGAAACGACGCATCAGACCTGAAGACATCATAATTAACTGTAGCAAGTGGGTAATCTCACCACCACTGTGAATGTCTCCACTCAAGTTCAGCTTTTATGTAAATACTATGTTTAGTTCTGAGTCTTTACCACCAGGCAGCCCTGTCAAACCACTGTATGTGATGTGAAGTGAAAGTACATTGTGAGACTTGTGTGTGAATTTTCAGGGTAAGGTGTAAACAAGCAAGCTTTGATAGCAGAATATATCAAGTGGATGCTTGTGGAAGCTATTAGTCTGTCAAAAGGGCACATACAGATACACACCTCATATCTATTGTCCTGTTCTTAACCCCTCTCTCCCTGTTCAGCCTCTTGTTTCATTTTCTTTTCCTTTATCTCCCCGGCCATCTGCTAACTGCCATGTTGTGCTGGATTTATTTATAGACAGTGGGAATAATTTTCTTTTTATCTCTGCCATTCCATGCCTCAGGGCCAGTGTTTGTGTGTGTGTGTGTGTGTGTGTGTGTGTGTGTGTGTGTGTGTGTGTGTGTGTGTGAGAGAGAGAGAGAGAGAGAGAGTTTACAGAAAGTCTAATTTGTAGCATTCAGTTGTCAAGGGAGAGACATTAGCCTAAAGAATGTACGCGCTGCATGTTGGATGCACCATACGGCAGCTGTATTGCGGACACGCACTTGCACACATGCCGGCACTGTGTCAAAGGTGGTTTTCCTGTCAAAGTGTGCTAAGTGTGTATAAACAATAACACGACCCAGGGTGGACATGTTGACCTCCACATACAGGTCATAATGGGGTTTGTTTTACAGTAACTGTAACTCTCTGTATACTATTGTCTCATAGCTGTAGTGTTTACAATATAAAGTTACTCTTAGACTGGCCCATTGAGAGGAAAAAAGCCCAAATATTGTATTGAAGTAGATTAATTTCAGGTTTGTAATAGTCTGCTGTTTATTGTACCTTAAGGGATAGTTCAGATTATTTGATGTTGATTTGTTTGAGGTACAGAAGCTAAGCAATATAATGCTGTGGAGAGGGTCAGGGAAAAAAATGAAGGAAAATCAATATCAGTTGAAGTGTATGCTATAATTTGAATATATTCACTGCTTTCCTTTACTTTATTAAGCCAAATATCACCCTCTCCAAAGCAACCAAGCAAGCAACCTTTGACAAAAACAGTAATTCTACCTCACAGAACTCAGGACTTACTTGTCCACCGCTGCCTCAAATAGTTTGTTTGTTTGTGTTGTTGTGTGGCTTCGTTGTTTTAAAAGGTTAGTTTGGATTTACCAAAGTCACAGAATAACATGAAGAAGCGAAGAGATCGATGCAGCAGTAGTTCAGCAACATAAAATTGCTGTTTTTACCAATAGAGTTTGGTTGCTTTGGAGAGAGCCATTTTAGCTACTGTAACAGTGGTTTCCCAGTGGAAAAGACTGTCTGACAGCAAGGTAAAGTGGTGAAACTATTCAAAATATAGTACTTTTAAATGGACTTTCTTTAATGCAGCTAAAAATCGGTACTCCTGCTGCTTCTTCAAACTGAGGCTGTGTTGACTGTCATCTACTGTAGGTAACACTGACTATCCACTATCAACTCCACTTTAAAGATCCAAACTATCCTTGTAACACACCTTAATCATCACATAGGTGGGAACAGTCTCAGTGGAGTTAGACAACACTGCACCTGGAGAGATACTCCCACCAGTGGGAAATGCTTTACTACATATACATAGGGGGACAGCTGTCAACACATTTTACACCTATTCATAGTAAACATGCATCATTTTCTGCAGGGACTCCAAGCACCCTAAACCTCCTCAAGGGTCAAAATGGAAGGAGGTTCGCCATGACAACAAGGTGACCTGGCTGGCATCTTGGACGGAGAACATCCAGGGCTCCATCAAGTACATCATGTTGAATCCCAGCTCCAGGATCAAGGTACCTGAAACCTGAACTTAATCCTAACCCGTTTGTGAGTTTAAATATTTCACCAGTTGTCCCTTGACGAAAAGATCTGTCTGTTTCCCTATTGATTAAACAGTTTGTGTATGTGTGTGTGTGTGTAGGGGGAGAAGGACTGGCAGAAATATGAGACTGCTCGACGGTTGAAGAAGTGTGTGGATCGCATCCGTACCCAGTATAGAGACGACTGGAAGTCAAAAGAGATGAGGATCAGGCAGAGAGCTGTGGCTCTGTATTTCATTGACAAGGTGAGGAGAAATACAGCATATAAAGTAAATAAACTAATAAATTATACTATATACCTGAATAAAAATAACAATACTACTGTGTAAAAATACTAGTAAAGGTCCTGCATTTGAAATTCTACTTCAGTAAAAATACATAAGTGTTATCAGCAAAATATATCTAAAGTAAAAGCACTCAATAGGAAAGTATTCTTAAATCTTACAGGCACAAGTAATTATTGTGTGCAACAAGATAAAAATCATTTTCTGACACTTTAAGAGCTCTCCTAATAGCTTTGTTGCAGGGTTACAACTTTATCATTATTATAAGTATATAACAACCTCATCTAAATCCCAGTATAGCTATAGCACAGCTCTAACCTGAGTCATTCTAATCAGCAACATAATTTAAAGAAAAACACCTGTGAGGATATGTGCAGCCTTTAATCCACAACGATACATCAGAGTTAATAAGTTGATCTAATGTTTTAAATTTAAATTCAAAGTAGATAACAATAACAGTTAAATAAGTGCCGTATTTTTGTCTGAAATATAGTGGAGTAAAAATATAAAGTAGCTCAAATAGATCTTTTCCACAGCAGCCATTTTGACACAAAATAGTTGGGTAAACACAGGTGTTACCAATGAGACTAATCAAGGTCAGTATGCAGCTAACTGGTAAAGCTCTGCTACACTAAATGTTCAGGTACTTTGTTCCTGCGTCATGCCTCTGCCCCTTTGGGTTTAAACAACCACTCTAATTTGACTCACAGTAAATACAAATTCTGATGTCTTTGACAGTTTAAACACATAATATAAGAAAAAGATGTAAGAAGACCGTACCTTTTTTAGCTATTAGGCAAACAGTTATGCTATGTTGTCATCATTACATGGGAAAAAAATAAACCAATAGGGGTTTTCTTTCTGCCTGCCTCCATCAAAGTGGACAAATCTGACATATTCATCTACCTTATTGTATTTTCAGGTAATGTATTTCAGGCATCTATCACTTTTTGTAATGTCAAGACACTTAATTTTGCTGTTTTGGTGATCTGTCTTTACTATAAACTAATTACACCTGAGGTGAAGCAGAGCTGCTGTTTCTATTTTAACAGCCATTTGTGCTTCGTACGGTAACAGTTTGCTATTAGTGGAGAGAAGTACAGAACAGGTTGGTTTTAGCTCCACTTCTTACATTACTTTATGCTGCTTACAAGGTTCATTATTAAATAGGAAGTCGGCTCAATTTATGTGAATTATTCATGTTAAAATACCCTCTGCTCCCTGCAGTTTTTTGAGTGGACAGACTGTTGAACCAAACTCCATTCTAAAAGCAGATGTTTCATGGTAGGGACATTTTTTTCCACAGTAAAAGCTTAAGTTACAACATCAACAAGACTCCTTTCTGATTCACCTTGATCTACGTGCACAATCGGCATGCATGTTGCACACATACTGGCCACTCTTAGTGCTTGTTTTAACCCAAAGGGGGGTGTGGTCGTTTTTCAAAATAGGAACTTGACATGTCACTGCTTACATCCATGGAACAGGACCTTAATTAGTAACATTGGTAACTCCTGTGTTAACCCCACTATTTCAACTCAATGGCTCCTGTGAGTTCAATATAAAACAAGTACCTCAAAACTTAAATTTACTTTTACATTTCACCACTGATGCATATGAAAAAAGCACTGGAGAAGTAGGGTTCCCCTCAGTGCCGCTGTTTACTGCTTTAATTTGACTACAGACCCCCTTTTTTCATTTCCATTAACCACAAGGGCTCAATTCCTTCAATTTACACTGTAGGTAAAACAAGTTAAGAGAATAAATCCTGATAAAAATTAGTCTTGATAATGATCGTGATGCGTGGTGTTTCCCCTGCAGCTTGCTCTCAGGGCAGGTAACGAAAAGGAGGAAGGTGAGACGGCAGACACAGTGGGCTGCTGCTCGCTGCGGGTGGAGCACATCAAACTGTACCCCAAGCTGGATGAGCAGGAGTACGTGGTGGAGTTTGATTTCTTGGGAAAAGACTCCATCCGCTACTACAACAAGATCCCTGTTGAGAAGAGGGTAAGAGAGGGAGGGGACAGTGACAAATGGAGGCAGAGAAGAGTTGGCAAACACATTAAAGCACCAAACTGTGATTTTATGGGGTTTTATGAGGGTGGTGCTGGGTGTGTATAAGACAGATATGTGTGTTCAGCGTTAATGAGATAAGGAGTTGCTATGCTGAGGAGGATGTTTGCACAGACAGGTGATCAGGCACTAAAAGCCTTCCGTCAGCTCTGCCTCAGAGGGTGGTCTGTTTCCTGCTATTAGCGGAGCGTACAGACACACAAACACATAGATGCACACAGAAACACACTGGACGTGTTCTGTTTTCAGTCATAAATTCTTCAACACGCCTGGGCACCGTTTGCTTGGATACACATCCCCACTTGCACATAGAAAAACGTACAAAAGACACATTAACCTGTAATAAACCACCTGCTCTTATCATCATGAACAGAAATAATATAGCACCCCCATCTGGCAGAAATGTGATTGTGCATCCCCGAACACTGTTAGTCTGACGTGTTAAATTTGATTCATCTCATGTTAAATAAATCTTTGCTTATTTCTTATCAGGTCTTTAAAAACCTTCAGCTGTTCCTGGAGAACAAACAGCCTGAAGACGACCTCTTTGACAGACTGAATGTAAGAAACACACACATGAATATCTGCCGCCGAGTTTTCACTGTTCACATTTCAAGTTGTAACACTTGTGTCCCCATCTCTTCCTCTTTCCCTCTTTTCTTTCTGTTTCCTGCAGACATCTATCCTGAATAAGCACCTACAGGAGCTGATGGACGGCCTGACAGCCAAGGTCTTTCGTACCTACAACGCCTCCATCACCCTGCAGCAGCAGCTCAAGGAGCTCTCCTGCCGTGAGTAACTGCAGCTTCAGTCAATCACACTCATGCAGCTTACTTAAATAACGCCCAAATATTTTCTATGTTAGTGGATGTGAGCATTAATAACTCTTATCAGTGATAATGGGTTGTATGATAGATAAAAACAAAGATGCTAATTCAACAGTTAAATCAGTATATCTGTGTTCGTATTAATAAGAGAATTGAAGCACACATTTAAACATAATGCAAAAGCTACTTCCCTTGTATAGGATTGTGGTTTTCAATAATCACTTTAATTGTACAGTATGTGTGAGTAAGTAACAGGAGGCTTCTCAATCAATCATCAATCAAATTAATTTGTATAGCACCTTTCTTGCAGGTTAGTGCAATTCAAAATATTTAACAGACAACTGACAAACCGATAATAAGACAGAGCCAGTGTAGACTGTAATAAAGAGAAATTAAAACTATAGAGAAAAAATAAGAGTAAAAGGACAAAATGTAGAAGAAAAATCATGAAAATTACATACAATAAAATAAATGTAAAAGCAATGATAGACAAACATTGATCTGGAGGTGTTTTCTTCGTTAGGAATTAAGTTGACATTTTGATCTCTGTGGAGTTTATATCCGTCTATTCTGACAAGGACCAGTAATAAAACAAAACCTTCATGTAAATAAAACTGCCCACTCCTCCTCTCCCACAGGAGAAGAGTACAAACAGCTTTGTAATAAAATATTCAACATGGAACATAAACTCATGTACTATAAAATATACTAGACAGGGACAAATAATAAAGCAAAACCTTCATGTAAATAAAACCGCTTCAGCGTCTGTATGAATGCAATGTTGACCTGTCAAAAACAACATTTTATGTCCCAGCATGTTGAAATAAACATACTGTATATTGTCAGGTGAAGACAGACATTGTAATATTGGTGGAACAAAAGTATAGGGGACAGATGACAGCGCTAAAATGAATTTATAGTGGGGATTGTAATAGATGTGATGAAAGGGGTGTGGCTTTGAACCCCACAGACACAGTGTACACATACTAACTTCGGAGGCCTCCTCAGTCAGTTAATAACTATATTTTGACCTATTGCATGTATATGGGCAGTTACATTATTAACAGGTACTGTACCTGTAATTGACTGTGTATGACTAAGACTGATTGTGAGGCGAAGTCATGCCTCTTTCATTTTGCCCCAGGGTACCTAAATTCAGAAAAAAATATGAATGGTAGTCTATGGCAAGAGACAAATAATTTTTTGCTATTGTTTGAATTGTGCCACAAATTACACACACAATGTTTTTCAACTTACAAGGCAAGAAAGACACAATTTGTGGTTCTTTTGTCATAGTTTAGTTTAGTTTAGCTTAGCGTGAAACTGCTCAGAGAACTACATCTCTTGTCTCGCTCAATATGTGTCATCAACACCAACATCGCTGTCTGTTGTTACATTATTTTACCTGAAGAGTTTTATCCAGCGACTCCTGGTCCTTTTGTCAGCCATGAAGAGAAAGAACGAGTAAGACCCACTGTTGTGTGACCACATCCTGATATGACAACAGGCAACAGGCGTCATAGCTTCAGTGGCTAACATTAGCTTTTGGAGGCAGAAAGTCATGACATCACTGACATGACTTCTGAGTGGGAAGTCTATCTAATCATGAATCTTCACAATATTATATTTCAGCAGTTTTATGACAGATGGCAACTTTCTTGGCTTGTAAAATTATCTTTTAAAACATCAGACATCACATGTGTAATTCATGGCACAATTAAAACAGGATCAAAAAAATTATTTGTCTCTCGCCACAGACTTTAGTTAGGTCCCATGGGTTAGGTGGCCTTTATATGTATAACCACTTTAAATTTCAAACATTTTAAACTACTTCTATGTTGTTGTGTCATTGTTGGGTCTCCAGCTGATGACAGCATCCCAGCTAAAATCCTGTCATACAATCGAGCCAACCGGGCTGTGGCCATCCTCTGTAACCACCAGAGAGCACCACCCAAAACATTTGAGAAGTCCATGCAAAACCTTCAGACCAAGGTAAACCCCCGTCTTCCACCGTACTCCCACTTCTGTTGTGACCTGTGACCCTCCACAAGCAATGATATTTTGGAGAAAATGTTGATATTTTTGGTCTTCTTGAAAGATAAAGATGTTCCCTCTCTGCATCTTCACTCAGCGTGTGTTTGTCATGTTTGCAGATTGATGAGAAACAGAATCAGCTGTCAGCAGCAAGGAAGCAGCTGAAGGCTGCTAAAGCTGATCACAAGGCTTCCCATGATGAAAAGAGCAAAAAGTAAGAAAACCTGAGCACTGTTAACCCGTGTGAGAGACTGTCAGAGTTTCATCTGTTACTTAATTCTTTAAACCTCTTCAAATGTGGTGGGAGGTCAGAAATTTTATCTGTACAGACTCCTGAACATCAGGCTCATGATATTTAGGGCATTTGTTTTTCAGTCCATCTGTGTAATTCTCCCTCTCTGTGTCTCTCTCTTTCCGTCCCTATCTTTTTCCTCCATCTGTGTGTCTTTGTGTCACTCTCAGGGCTGTGGAGGTGAAGCGTAAAGCTGTCCAGAGGATAGAGGAGCAGCTGATGAAGCTCCAGGTACAGGCCACAGACAGAGAGGAGAACAAGCAGATTGCTCTGGGCACCTCCAAGCTCAACTACCTGGATCCACGCATCTCTGTTTCATGGTATGTATGTGACACAGCAGATCTGTTTATGAGCTATTAACTTATTTGATCACAGGTGTCACTGAAGAAAAAAAGTGACATTAAATGAGTAAACCACCTACTGTTTAATAGGCTGGCTTTCTCTGGGTGGGTGGGCGCGCGGGCTGCATATCTACCTTGATGACAGAAAGGCAGGAAATGCTCTTGCATTGTAGGAAAAGGAGCAGCACAAGCAAAAAAGCTAACGGCTGCAGAAGGAAAATAAGAGGAAGAAAAGCGTGTGAGCGCGAGGAACAATGGGGTTTGTTTCTGAAAGCCAGGGAGCGTCCCCAAACAGCACTCCTTCCTCCATGTGGGAAGTCAATGAGGAGCTGTCTATGGCTCAATGGAGGGCCAGGCCACAGAGAAGGGGAGCCGTGGTCTGCCCTCCCTAACCCATGCCCCACTGCTATTTATGGAGAGCCTCCTCCTCCTCAAGCACAATGGATACAGGAATGCTCCATGTTTTTCCTGATTGTAAGGCGTAAGGGATGGGGGTCCCCTCTTGTAGGGTGGTGCATGGGAACCTGGTCAACACTGTAGCTGTATGTGTGTGAGTATGTGTAACAGAGATGAAAACATTGAGGTCAGTCTGGTCGATTGCTAGCTTGGGCTGACATATGCTGTCATGCAAAGACTGCCGTAGGTTCTTTCCTATACTTTACTGACTGTATTTGTTTATTAGATAGAGATGCATGTTAGTGAACATCAGTATAAAAATACAAGACATAAATGTGGCAGATTTTAGCAAGAATGCTAATTTACATCCGTAATCCCCAGACAGGCAACAAAAACAGACATTACACGTGACAATGTACAAGTACAAATATACAGTACACAGGTTTAAAAAAAGACAAAATATATTGTGCAACATGTCATCTTATGTTGAAAGTATCGTAAAAGAGATTTGTTAAAACAATCTGCCCTTGCTAGCACAGTTGATCAAATGAGTTATGCCTGGAAATGATCTGGTTTTCTGTTAAGTTAGCTACTAGCTAGCTACTTAAGTTTTCTTCACATATACCAGATAGGTTGGGGGCCTCTCATGTCCATAATATACTGTATTATCTACAAAGTCTATTACTGATAAACTATGCACTGTCATCATAATGTGCTATTTGAGCAGTAAAATAACATAACATTAATGTTAGTTTGACAAGAAAACAACAAGAGAGCTGTTTCATCACCCTGTTTTTTTCAGAAACTCCTTCAGACTCACTTCACACTATACTGTGATGAGTTTAGAATCTATTAAATAAAACATTAGCACAGGCCTTTTTCATGGCAGTCATATTGATATGATATAAAGAGTAGGGTAGACGCAATAAATTACTTATAATAAATTATTATAATAAATTACTAAAATACTTAATACTAATTCCCCTTTAATTTAGTGTAGCAGAGCCTTTCCAGTGAGCCAACATGCACAATAGCAGTACTCTGAAGCTGGTATTATACTTTACACGTCAGCGAGTGCATAAGAGTCCGCTGGGGTCCGTGTGACATAAATTTCGTCATTAGACGGTGTACATGTGGGCTCTGTGCAGGCATTTGTTGTGACCGCGCAGAATCATCCACAGATCTTTTCCATGTGGCCACTACAAACGCTGATCAACTGTGCATGTCCGGAGTGCTTTCTCCAAGCTGACTCCAGAAAATACTATAAACATAACTAACAGGTCATTGTGTACACAGCTATCCGTGTATGTTTCCACTCGGGACAATAACAGAGGCCTGACTCTATTTGACCTCAATAGAACAAAACATAAGTATCATTTGTAACATCTGTGTTTATCCTACAATTTCATGTCAAAGTTGCTGCTGTGAAAAATGTCTGTGTTCAATGTGCAACTTGTTGTTTGACACGACAGTATAGCTATGATGTTCCTGTCATAGAAGTCATTTGCAGTCTCTGCTCCCCCGGTTTGGTTTGCAGGACAGTGGCAAGAGAAAAAC
>JAJHUR010113879.1:1252-17145 GCA_027495735.1 Lutjanus campechanus | reverse complement strand
GCCCCCGGGGGGGGGGGGGGGGGGGGGGGTCTTTTGGGGGGAATGTCACTCTTGCCTGCATTCAAAACTTGAGAGCACTGCGACCACACAGTGGTTTGATACCTGAACTCCCAATCCAGTCAGTCAGAACTGAAGAAGCCTCTTGGATGAGAGGCGAAACGTCTTCAAGAACTCTATCAAGTCCAGTTGCCTACGACAAACTCTGCTACGAATACCATGACCTGGATGACTGAGAACCTTCACAGACACTACTACTACTAATAATAAAAAATATTAGGACTATAGGTGGTGATGTTTATGAAGTTTATGGCAGTTTAAGTTTGAGTGTGAAGTACATTTAAATGTGCATAATTACCACTATTAATCTAGTGCATTCACACATTACAAAGGAAGGAATATCTGGACAAATGCTTAAAGAGCTTAAAAATGAACATAAAACATGTTAGTCTAAACAATTTCACTGTATTTGGTATTGAGATAATCCAAAAGTAACCAAGTTACATTACTTTAATATTGTGATACTTTAGGTGACTACATTTTTGAACAGGTTATTAGTATTTGTATCAGGATACATTTTTAAAGTTACCCTCCCAACCCTGATCAGGCATTAGATACAAACACAATACTTGTTAGTAGGATACATTCATTGTTGGTTTGGGTTTTTCAGTGTCTGTTGACAATAAGAAAAATGTATCACCAGCGTGACAAAAGGGAGCTTTTGCCAGCGGTCCACTTGAAATACACACAAGAAGATTAATTGGAAACAGTGTTTCAGTACTAATGCCTTCTCTGGCTGCGTCTGTGAGACCTTATTCTTCTCAGTTTTTAGCTTATTCAAAGTGAATATTTTATCAAAGAGCGTGATATTTCATTTGCATCTTTCTCAGTGGATTAAATCACAGCTGATTGCTCTATTTCTTTTCAATGAATATCAAATAGTTTGTGGTTCACATTGGGGGTTTAAAAAAACATTTTTATGAGGAATTGTTTACAAAATATCTCTGTGGCTTTAATCTCACATTCACAATATTTACCTATAAGATACAGTTTGACTTACTTTTTCACTTGGTGTACATGATGTAGGTGATTTAAAGCAGCATCCAGCCATTTCTTTTTTGCTGAATTGTAGTTTTCAATATTTTATGATGTTCCAGGCTAATATATAAATTAAGAATATTTCATGCATACATACATACATACATAAACATATGGGAAATGCACTTTTTTGCCTTTTTTCCTGAGAATGAGATGTTCACATGGGTCTCAATCTCTGGTCTGTGTATCACAGAGCTTGAGTCAGGATATGGTTAGCATAGCTTAGCATAAAGACTGGAAGCAGGGGGAAACAGCTAGCCTGACTATGACCAAAGTAAAAAGAAAAACATCTACTGTATCAACCAGAGATGGGGATTTGAGTATGCAACTTGAACTCAAGTCACACTTAAGTTGCATACACAGTGACTGGAGACTTGACTTGACCCTCACCCTCAAAAGACTTGGGTTTCATGAACATTCTTTATTTTACTTTATTTTATTTTGCTGCTTTAACATTATGGAAATGTCTGACTGCTCTTGAACAATCACTGCTAAATGTAATTTCCTTCATTATTATCATGCTTAACTTACAGTATGTGTCTAGTCCACGTGGCCACAGATGACTGTAAGCTGCAGCAAAAATACCATGGTGAGAACACCTACAACTGCTGTGCCATTTGTCATAACCTTTGGCTATAATAACTTAACAAAAGGCCAAAACAGAAGAATTGCTAAATGCAATGGATTTTGTTGGTTAGGTGGGTCACTTGGTAATGTTTGGCCCTGTGGCCACCCAAGTGTTTTTTTTTCCCAGCTGGAAACACCAGGTGCCCTTCTGAAAGTGCACAGCTGGGGCAGCCTTAGTTGAAAATTTTTGCCGACCAGAAAAAAACGTCAAATGTTCACAGCAGAAAAGATGCTCAGCACCTCGTCACGCTGCAGCGTTTGAAGCAGAACGTAAAAATGCAGCACTCCCATAGGAAACAATTCAAAAAATATGCTGGTGGTGGTTAATGTTGGCACCTATGGATGGTTCGACTCAGCATCAGCTATCTAACATTAGCTTGCTACTAGCTTTGTAGCTGGGAGATTAACTCGAGTCGGCGGCCACTAAGTATTTGTTTATCTGCTTGCCACACTGGCTCACAGGGTGCTGGCTTTGCTGTTACTATAAAAATAATCAGGTTACTTAATAATCCACATTTCCCTGCCATCCTGTTGGCTAACACTGAAGATACCATTAATTATTAACGCTGGCTACAGGCAGGTTACAGGTTTATTGTTGACTACATTTCATTACAGGCTTATTGATTACCAAAACATGTTGATAGGACATTTCTCAAGAATGAGTGCAGTATATGCTTTGAATTCTTGAGTTTGTGTTTTAAGCGGACTGGATGGCTTGCAGCAGATGATAGAATGCTCGTTACAACCATAGAAGACTTGAAACTTGACTTGGACTTGAACTTGTGAGCATCTCTGGTATCAACACCTCTGAAGCTCACTAATTAACTTGGTGTATTTCACTTTATTAATCTGCACACAAATATAAGTTAGTTTAGTCAGTAAGTTGGAGTGTTGGCTTATGTTTGGGTTCTTTTCCGATACTGGTGCTAAAACTTTTTGTTTTCCTTTTTAAATAGAGGCATAAAATTACAGTCAATGACATTAAAAACGAACTTTTTTCATAGTTAAGGCAAATTTTGACTTGAAATCAAACACTATATTCATGGTTAAAAGTGTTAAGTTTACTTAAATAAATACAAACACTTTTATTTACACAATAAATTCACATGATATATAAAACATAGCCGAACAACACAAATTTAACACTAAATACAAAGTTACAGGACCAATAACAGCGACATAAATTCACATTGACACCACATTTTGGTACCCAACCCTATGAAAAACCATTTTATTCAATATTAAATAAATAAAATGAATAAATAAGTATGTCTCTGAAATTAATTATCTGATCTTGATATCTTGAAGAGTTCTTATCTGCCCAAAGATTTCTTAAAAAAGTCTTCAATACAGGCCAAAATAGTATCCATTGCTACACCATGTTGGTCATTCTGAATCTGATCCGACGATAGCGCCCCCTCAGAGCGCCCCGATAACCTCCATACTGTCTGCACAATTTATTTATTTGTTTGTTTGTCTGTTTATTTATTTAATATTGACTAAAATGGCTTTCCATACGACCCTAGAATTATTTCTCGATGAACAACACTCCTGGATTGCATTGCTAATTGTAAATGTTTATATATGGATTAAACAAATGAGATAGTTCACTATGTAACACACATCTAGTCAGCTCATTATTTACTGCCATAAATTGTGTTTCGTACATTTCTGTTTGTGTACAGATTAAACAAGCAACGCACATGTTAATTAGTGATCTTCAGAGGAGCTGGTTCAGAAGGTGAGCAGGCTCATTATTTCCACCACTTCTGATTGTTTGTGTGCGATCGGAGGAGCTGTGTTCTGAGTGTTTTTTGAGGAGGACCTTTTACGATGTTGACTGTCATTAACTAAATCACTCTGAGTCATTAACATAACTAGATGACGGGTTATTCCGCCAGCTCGTTGGCAAACGAACAAGTGGCAGCATGTGTACATGTAAGTACTGTGTAGTGACACCACCCAGCAGTCATTACATTAAAAAATCAGACACAGCTTAATGACTGAGCAGCGGGAATAGCAATTAATGTGTCTGAAGTGTGTAATTACCACTGCAGCACGTCCATATGAATTATGAAAGTGACAGCGAGTTCAAACACGACAAAATTACATTTACATTCTGAGATGTAGAGACCACACATTATGTTCTTTGAATAAGCCATGCAGGGGATTTCATTAACCTATGCCCAAAAAAAAACCCAAAACAAACTCCAATAACCCAGTTTAATGTCTCTGTGAGTTTGGAACACACTCCCTGACCTTTTCAGAGTAGCAGCTTATTCCTTTTTTCTAACAAATGATTTCTTACTTTTCATTTTGTGCATATGGTTGCGAGTCACTATGACCTTTTCAGATCCGGTGCCCACACGCCGTCTGTTCTGGGCCGTCTTGTTGACCATATAGAAAGAAAAACTATATCTGACTTGGAAATGAGCCATGAGATAACTTGCCTTTTGACTGTCAAATATCTGTTGGTGGAGTAAAGCCTCGAGTCTGTGGAAAAGCTTTTCTTTTTTCTTGTCCTTTTGAGAGCCATGGTGGCTTTCCTGAGCAATATGTGTTTCCCATGTTCATTTTGGCACCTTTTAGGGGTCCCTGCAGCATCACTCACTGCAGACCTTTCTTTCTTTCTTTCTTTCTTTCTTTCTGTCTTTCTTTCTTTCTTTCTTTCTTTCATCTTATTTTTCTCAGCTAAAATTGCTCATGCAGCCAAAACCACATGACAAAAACTCACCAAAATTGGCTGGTGGATTGCAAATTCTACCCACGACTCAGACAAAAAAAAAAAAAGAAGCCACTTATTGACCTCAAGGTGGTTCTATAACAAACAACTGTACATTTTTGCAGTGATCTTGAGACAGCTTGCCATTTCAATCAGTCAGTTTAATTCTGTAGATCAGCTATTCACGAACTTAAGAATGTCACGGCCCAGTTTGAAGTCTGAAAATCCTCTGAGGCCCACCCAAACCTTTAATCACAACTCAGATCAACACATGAGACTAATCGTACCAATGATGAAATATAAGAGACATAACATGTAAGTCATTATCTTCTCACCGTCATGCTGATTGAAGGTTGGGTTTAATTTTTTAGTTACAAAACACTGCTGGAGTTTCACAGGAAAAAGTGTTGCAGAATCTCCCAAACAATAGAAGTTAATGGTGACCAGTTTTCAAACGGAGTAAAACAACAGAAAACAAAACATAAAATGTCTCCATACTGCTCGTCTGGTGTAATCCAAGTCTTCTAAAGCCCCAACATGCCAAGATGACTTTAAAAAATGTTATTTCCACCATGTTTCTAGCCTGAATCTTCACTGTGGAACCTTAGCTTGGAGCCATGTACACTATCTGAACTGGCAGGGCAAGACCAAGGCATTGGCAAGATCGAGTCAAGACCAAGTAACACCACATCTTGTGTTAGCAGTGTTTATTGCAGAGCTGACATTAGCTGTAATGGAACTATACATACATTAGCTTCATAGTTTTATGTGGCCCATCTTGCCACTGATCATTTATCAAAAGCAAAAATATAACATTGTCAGCTAAGTTTGCTAGCATCACTTACCTCCTTCATGCTTCCTTTGTAAGTGCTGATAAAAGTTTGACGTGTCCCCAGCTGTCTAATCCAGTGCATTGCAGAATTTGCTGCTGTGTGTCTGGGTGAGACACGTGTGAGTGGAGCAGTGCTGTCCGCAGCAGGTTTATGATGTTGCTGCTTCATATGATCATGGACATCATATGATGTGTTCTTATATGTTGGAAATAATCCATATGATATAGGTGAGGGGGTGGCGCCTGCAGAGCGTTCAGGAGGAGGATGCATCTAAAATGATGACTATTTGTGCTCTGATATCAATACAAACCAAACCTCAAAATTGACTAACTGTGATCTCGGCAGAGAAGGGTAGCAGACACAGAAATCATGTGAATCCAGTCCTTCTCCCCAGCAGGAGAGACACTTCGTGGTGCGCTGTTATTTGCAGGATGCACACTTTTGTTTTCTGACTGAAATGTGCTGTTTTCACCTCACAGGTAGCAGGTGATCATGTTCACCATCCCATTTTAGCCTGTTAGCATGCTATCATTTGATAGTTAGCACTAAACAAAAAGTACAGCTGAAGCTGACAAATCCAAACTTGACTTGATGACAGACTTTTTCACTACCTGCAGAACAGTACAGCCATTGTTGATTTAGAGACTTCCCAACGCTGCCTAACTGGTAGCATCTGTAGATTTGAGGTTTGTCCACAGGTGATGTTTAAAGAAGCATCAGTTCTGCTGGCCGAGTCAGTGATGGGGAGCAAATGTGAAAGTTTGAGTGTGTGAAGCGTCCAGTGGTTTTCTTTGTCTGTCACACTTATTTGTTCTCTTTTGTCTCGGTAAGGAAGCAGAAAACCCGATCACCTCTTGTTGTTGGCTTCGTGACAGAGAACAGCAGGGATGGCACACATTCTGAAAAAACTCGACTTATTTTTATGTTTCCTCATCCTGTTTCGTTTTACTTAGATGAACTTTACAAGAAGCACAATACCTGTGTGTGTGACTTCTTGACTTTCCTGCGATGAACACACCACGTACACTGTGAGATGCTGCCGGCCAACTGGATCACCCGACCTGGCAGCTTTGAACGAGTGTGCGGTTCATGGGAAAAGCCGGTTCTCCATCCCTTTGTGGAGGCTTGTTTTTCAGCCAGGTGTTGGTTTTCAGCCTCTTTCAGCTCAGTCACGGGGGATTTAACAGCAGCGAAACCCAGTACCTCACCTGGGATAAAGACTTGAGAGACTGAAAACAATCCAACCTCTCGGGAAAGTGTGTTGCTGCTGGCGTTGGTGCTGTGTGTGGGTGCACATGCATTTATTCATGTAACAGAATGAAATGTTGACTGACATATACGGGTCCTTTGGGTGTTGGGTGTCTTATAAAACTGAGAATATTATATTTCAGCAACAAATAAAGATTAGGACTGAACAGCAGAGAAAACAATTGAAAATGGTTCATCCTTGGATGAAACAAACATTTGCACAAGAAGAGCAAATGGGGAGCATGAATTAACTAAATTTCACAACACAGTGCCCAGTAAATGGGTCTAGTTTTTGTGTGCAAATGGAAATTTTAGCCTGATGATTGTGCTAGTAATAATAACTGTTTTGTATGTCCGTTTCACATTAATCAGAGTTCAAATTAATGCAGAGTTTTCACAGAATGAGTAAGTGTCTGTTTATGAGTTGTAAGAAAAGTATTAATAAACTTGTAGGAGGTGTAGATGTTTATTACTGTTAAATTGAGCAAAATGTTAATGGAGTTTGGCAGCAGTGAGACAGGCAGCCACTTAACTCATCGTCCAGAGTGTGCTATTTCAGAGCAGTGGGCTTTTATTTTCAGGATAATGGGCTTAACTTTACGTTGATAGACAACTGACAGTTATAAACAGCTGATCAGCTCACAGTGGAGGACTCGTCCTCACTTGTTCTTGTCAAATTATGAGGTTGTATGTGTCCTGCACTCCTGTGGAGCTCCTACAGGCCTCTTGTCTCAGCCATGTCCTGGGAGGAGGGAGCAGGAGGAAACAACTCAATTCAACCATAGGATTTCATTCTATGGCTACAACTACCTATTTGGACTGCTGCACTATTTTTTTTCAAGTGCAATGGCTATAGATATATCACTCCTTTAAACTGATATAGTTCTTGTGTGCAAATAGAAATTTAAGCCTGATGATGGTGCTATAGTTAAGACAGACCAGATTTTAATGTATCACCATTTGGGCACATGAGGGAATGTCCCAACACGTTCTTGCTCCCAACTTCGTCAAATACTGCAGCTCGGTCCGTGGCCCTATGCTTCAAACTATGACTGTTCCTTCATGTAATGGTTGTTGATGACAACACACTTTATAAATTACATATATTTCATATATATGCATCCTTAAAGAATGACTTTTCACCAAAAAATACAGATTAATTAGTGTTGGTATCAATACTGTCTTAAGTTTTCTTTTGGTTGAACACGATTTGCCCCAGTTCTCAAGAATGGGTAATACATATGATGAATCATCTCAATTAGTCAAGTTTACGCTGCCATTTCCGTTGTAAATTTCAGTCTGACACAATACCCAGTGCTTTGTCACATGACCACCACAACAACTAGTAAATCACAGCATTTAGTCACAGTCAGTTATATCGGGAAGAGGAACTAGCTGTTCGTTTGTTAATCCCAGTGATGAAATCTTTTGGCATTTGATCAGATGACTATGAAATTACAGGGATCAAGCCAACTTTCTATGACACTGTCATGCACCGTATCTTGGATGTCACTGATTACACATTTTCGTGAAACCTCTTGCAATACGTATGTGCCCTGAATGGATCCCATTGTGTGTGTGTTGGGTGGAGGGAGCGGTCAGGTGGGGACCGGTGAAGTAATTGTGTTAGTTTTCCTTTCACTGTTGGCCTGTAACAACTAGCAGGCAGCTTAGGAGAGCAGCCAGTTCTACGGAGGAGTGTGTAACAAGCTAGTCACAACAACGCCCGGCAGTCCAAACCACAAGCTGAAACACTCTCCACGGAGCGCTGAAGCAGACTGACTCACCTTCTTACAACACTCTTAATGCATTATTCAAGTTCTCATTGTGGCTGTGTGGCTTTTATCCCTGAGAGTTGTCACTTCAACGACAGCCACTGTCTTTTATCCGCGGGCAGCACCATAAACACACGGTTATATTTCATTCATTAAGCTGTTGTCTGTCTCAGTCAGTTCAGTCAGGCTCGGTGTTGTGAAACGGAGGTTAAGTGCGTGACCGTGCTTGAGCTTGTCTCTAACTTGCTGTACTTAGCAACAAAAAGGGGTGTTGACCTGCAGTTTAATGTTACTGCCTTCAGGAACTCTTTTGTTCTATTTTACAGTCATTAGTCTTCATAATAGCCCTGCTCAACATGTGCCACCACATGTGAGAATTCATGGCATAACATCATCCACTAACTGAAGATGGAAAGTTTTAATTAGGTTAGACTCATCTTAATAAGTTCTCTAATAAGTTAAACATAAATTGACTGGACCGATACCCAAAATATCAATGCAACCAATACTTAACACCAGCATCAATTGGATAAATATATTTTAGCCACCAACTTTGCAATCCTCTGACAAACAAGATCTCATTCTGGACACTTGACATAATTCCTAAAGGGGCAATGTCTCATAAATGGCCAGAACGACAGAAAATGTGTTATTAACCACCCAGCCAAATTTTGAGTGGTTAAAAAAATTGCTAAGTATGTAAAATTAGCTCTCAAAATCATAAAAGTGAGCAGTTTTCTCAGCTCTGAAACACTGGGGTCATCTCCACTCCACTGTCTCAATGTCAAACACCATAATGATCTGAAAACAACCTGAAACATAGACAGTCTGCCTAGCAGCTTTATTGGACATGTCCAGACCTGTTTGAATACCATCCTGTCACGGTTGGAACTGAAGTGAGCTGTAGAGAACTGCTGGGCTGATTTGGACTGAGAGAGTCGCTGAAGGTACGTTTGTAACTGACCAGGGAGGGAGGGAGAGGGGGTGTCATTCGTGAGTCGGTTCGTGGGGCTCATATGGTGTTGGAGGACCATGGCTCCAGCTTGTCTCTGAGCCATGTTTCAGGTCCGCCCCAAAAAGTCCTGCACAAAGAAATGGTAAACAACAGTTTGTGGGTCTACCTTCACAGTTCAGTAGTACATAGTCAAAACAAAACAAAAAAATGAACCAAAATTATCAACACAATGTGAAGTAACAGTTCTAACGTTATATCAAAGATGTCAATGTAGACTGTTGTGTTGTAGATATATCTTCCAAAGTTTGCTTGCTAAGCAGCTAGCCCAGGCCTACACTGTCTAGCAGTACCACCTCTGTTTTATTTAGTCACGCCACTCCCATGAGCTCCATTTCAAGAGGCATCAAGGAACTATTTTCAGAAAAAAAGAGATAAACCCGCTGTATACTACCTGAATTGCACCAAACAGTAGACAGACATAGTTAGAGACTAGCTAGCAAGCAAATTGGAGCATTTGCTTCCCTCAGGAGCTGGTGGAGACTAAAACAAAGCAAAAAGACAGTGAATATTGGACTTACATTCATCAGGTGGACACGCACCTGACTCTCAATGAATGCTGCTCTTTGTCTGCTGGATACGCTGCCCCCAAGTGGTATATTAGGTCCCCTTTTGTATACATTTATTTATGCACATAATGTTGGGGTTGGTTTTCCACAGGTCACGTTTAGGATTTTGGAGCCTGGTAACAAACTGAGATGCTGAACAGATAGCACATACCAATTAAAATAGATCAGCGGCCCTTTGGTGTAGGAGACATCCTTTTTTTATAGATTGTACTTAAACAGACAACTGTAACTCATGCAACAACACATTGCCCCCAGTAATTTGGTCCTGAATTTTTTTTTTTTCATATAATCTCATGTGGCTGTTTCAGTGTGGTTAAGATTTAGTTTTTTGTTATTAGAACTGAATAACTGTAAAACTGTGTGTAACTGTAACTGATTATGAACATTGGAAAGAACATAAGCAGGTACGGTTCACACGTACATAAAAACAGCAATGGTAGTTATAACAGCTCTTGCGCAATCATATGATCAGGAAAACTCAGATATAGAATCAATAGAGAAGCCCTGTGGTGGGTGGTAATCTCTTTAGGTATGCTCTCATAGGCTGTCATGCATTTTGGATGTCATGGTCATCAAACAGAATCAGTGTGATGTGCTGATATCCTTTCAAGCTTATGTATTTGATCATGTGTGATGGTTATATTTATAAGTGTGGACAAATAGCAGTGTGGTTTGTGCAGAAAAAGTCACCACATGCACATGCCAGGACAAGTCAAAGATAGTTGGACAGAATAGATCTTATCTCACATTTCCACTCGAAGCATTTGCAGACACAATCTTGTGCCTGTTATCTTTTTGTGGTTTGATAGCTTAAGCACCTCCTAGATCCAGAAAATGAGTCACTTCCAACAACAATATCGTCATTCATTGGTTACCTAACCTGCCCACTCTTAAGTGGAAGTGTGGATAGCCATCAGAAACAAAGCATTCCCTCACTATGGTACTGACACAGACAAAAACAAAAACATTATCATTCATTCGTGTTCAACTCCTTGTTTCTCCTTTAAGCTCCATTTTTGGTCTCCACCAACACCTCACTTAAATATCTGTGTCTTTATCTGCTAAATACTCCACTATGTTCATAGCAAAGTTTGTCGTAGGCAACTGGACTTGATGGAGTTCTTAGTTTGGGGGTTCAGGTTCAATACCTGAACTCCCAAACCAGTCAGTCAGAACTGAAGAAGCCTCTTGGATGAGAGGCGAAACGTCTTCAAGAACTCTATCAAGTCCAGTTGCCTACGACAAAATTTGCTATGAATACTATGACCTGGATGACTGAGAACCTTCACAGACACTCCACTATGTTCACCAGCTAGTTGCCAGTTTTGTCTGCTGTTCGGTGCTGAGCAGGTTGTGTACACTGGGTTTATCAGTAAAGCTGTGGGTAGTAAAATGGAAACAATGAACTGAAAGATGCTTAAATGCTGAGGTGGGACCAAGTCATTGTTTGTTTGTTCTCAAGTCTCTGAACTCAAGTCCCAAGTCAAGTTCCATGTCAAGATAGGCAAGTCTGGAGTCAAGTCCCAAGTCAGGTCCCAGGTCCTAAACATTGAGTTTTGAGTCCCAAACAAGTCATAATGTAACATTGAGTTTTCAGCCCAGTTGATTTACAAAATTACTTAGCTGTTAAGCTAATGTTAGCTAAGCATTAGCTGTCTAACTATGTTAATATTAGCCTTGACTTAGTGTTTTTTGTGCACCTTTGTGCAATGTTGAACTAAACTGGAAGATGTTGCGTCTTTGTCTCCAATTTTCAACCTGCACGTTTTTAAAATGTATTTATAGAAATTCATTTTCATTGACCACAGCATAGTTTTTGTCTGCGAGCAAAATTATCTTTGGTTTCACTTTCTCCAACTGGAGCTCAGTAACATAATGGTTCTTCATAGTTGTGGGTACAAGGCGTTGACTGACTGAACCTGTATCCAGCCAGTGGCTTCTTCTCCAAAACAGCAGGTGCATATGCTAGTCACTGCTGTTTGAGTCTGTCCGCAAATAACCAACACATTTAACATTTAGTTGATTGAATTGATATGACTCAACAGATAAACATCAGCCACAGCCATCTGTGATTTTCATCTTACTTGCTGACAGACTGATTGCAGTCAACAAGGCAAATATTGGCCAATACTGATGTTGTGATAAATCGGTCCATCCCTATTTGCAATGGATTTCCCATCAGTCACTTTAGTGGCACCAGGTTGCATTAAGGCTCTCAAATTGCAAATAGAATCACAGTAGACTGAACCAGAGTCCTGCACGGGTCCAATTTTGCTAACCCACCTCGACCGGCACCTGCAAAGGTGAGGACCAGCAGCTAACCGTTACCCTCAATTATCTCTAAGTCAAATCCACCCCCGCCCAGAACTGTGAATATGAGCCCAGCGACCCGACCTGCACCCATGATTAAACGCACGCACACACAGTCGCTCATTTGTGTTCTCAACTGTGTGTGTGTGTTCCTGTGTAGCTGTAGATGTGTCTCCATAGCGACGATGAGCTTAGCTTGCGGCTATCAAAATCTAATACTCTTTCAAACTTTTTACAAGCTGCAAAGCCTCTGACATTTTTCTCACAGTCTTTGAGTGCACCGAAATCCTCCCAAACGTTTGACTTGGCCTTCGATGATCTATTGTCCACTACACTGTAAAACCAAATTACTTATTTGTAGTAGTAAGTAGTGAAAACTTAAAATGTCTTTAGAGGCACTTATAACTTTTTCTTTTAAACTTCTAAGAATTTTCTTTCTTTTGTGTTCATTAAACTCATAATTTTTCATTAATGAAGGAAATAAGGTCTTTAAAAAGGTCTCTACAACACAAATATTTTAAGAAAACTATTTTATTATTACTGTTTTGAGTTTACTGAACATATCCAAACAGGGCCAACATATTTCAAAACTTATGAAACGCTAATGAAACAGACCACAAAGTTCCCCTGACTGTAACATTATTTTTAAATCCTCAGGCTAGAAATCAATCAATGAGAATGGGCAAAACACTTCCGACAGCAAGTTGGCGTTGGAATTACCTCTTCACATTCCAGCTATAGCCACACACATGAGCCCGACCACTTACAAACACACACACACACACACACACACACACACACAAGTATGTGTGTGTTTGATGGTAACAAGAACGTGCCCGGACCTGCAGCTCAGGCAATCTGACCGCCAACCTTTTAAAAACAGTTCTCAACACGTCCTGCAGCCGGCCCACCACGGTCTGGCTGGTCCTGAGTGACTCCCACACCACACATCTCTCTCACACACACGTTAGTCCTTCGCAGGGTGGCGGATCACATACACAACATTGGAGCTTCCACCTTTAAAAGCTGGATTAAAGGATCCCTCCACATTGAGAGGTAACTGTATTCTGTTTATCTAATCTGTGTGTGGGTGGGTCTCAGGGAGTGATGCCTGGCAGAAGGTGGAGAGGTAAACAAAAGAAGTTTATAGGAGAGCTGAGGTGTGGTGTAACATGTCGGCAGCTGTCATGCTTCATTGTATGCAGACTGAGGTTTTGACTCCAACTAGAGCAAATGGTTGAACTGATATCCTTTAAAGCGTTTGTCTTTACATTTTAAACCTTTCGTTTTATATGCCCCTCTACATTCTATGTCTCTGTCTCTGCCTTAGTTTCAGTTTGCTTCTGCTTCCAGATTCATTTTTTCGCAACTATCTGAATCATTTATTAATATGTGTGACTTACTTGTACTGTGACGTCCACATGTATCAGCATTGTTGATGGAATCTGAGGTCAACTCAAGTTTGAGCGAGCCTGCAGGGGCTTTGGAGTGACCCTCAGTGACCCCAGACAGTCTGCTGTCATCACCTACACACACTTGTCCCCTGAGGAGAACCCTTTTTGGTTCCTGGTAGAGCCTTATTTAAAGGTTCCACTTTAAACCCTTCTGAAGAGTTCTAACCAGAACCCAACATGGAGGGTTGTGCCTGGAACCATCTGTGAAAGGTTTCACCCAGAAACCCCCATGAGAGGTTATATAGAGAATTCCTCTGTTATAATGGTTCTGCTCAGATCCCTGTCTGGTCCTCTAGAACTTCACACTTTCTGAGGTTGCTAACAAGAACCCACCTCAGGAATTCTACAGAGAACTGTTTTATATTCCAAGGGTTTTATGTAGAACCCACCAGTGGGTTTCGACAAGGAACCTTTTTATATATTCCAGTGGTTTAATCTAGAACCCACCCCAGGGGTTCTATTGAGAGCTCTTTTATATTACAAGGGTTTCATCTAGTACCCACCAGACAGTTCTATCAAGAGCCCTTTTATATCCTGAGGGTTTAATCTAGAACCCACCCAGGGGATTCTACCTTACATCCCAAGGGGTTTTATCTCGAGCCCAGCCACGGGGTTGGACCAAATCCAGTTTATATTCCAACGGTCCCCTATAGTATCCAGCCACAGGTTCCTACCGAGAACCTTTTTGTGTTCCAAGGGTTCAATCTAGAACCCACCAAGGAGGTTCTACCAAGAAGCTTTTTATATGCCAAGCGTTTTATCTAGAACCCACCCAGAGGGTTCTACTGAGAACCCTTTATAATCCCTTGGTTTCATCTATTACCCACGCAGGCGGTTCTACAGCAAACCCTGGGGTTCTAGATAAAATTGTTGGAATACATATTCCAAGAATTTTATGTTGAACCCACCCAGGAACTTCTAAACTCTTTTAGATTACGGCACAAAGAATTCAAAGAAGTCAACAATCTCAAACTCTTTCCTCTAAAAAGGGTTTTTTAGATGAAAATGGTTCTTACCGGAAACCTGGTGGTTCTTGGTAGAACCTCAGCTATTCAGGCAGAACCCTTTTGAAACCCTTGTTTCTAAGAGTGTAGAACTTGTCATATGTTAATATGCACAGTGAGAGAGACACAACAAACTATAATTGTGTTGGTAAACTAATTATGGGTCTGTCATGGGCTTTTTGTCAGTTCTGGAGTCTGGAGGTGTTTGCAATTTGTCAACCTGTCAAATGATCATCATCTGAGTGATCACATACACTGTATATTTCTAAACTTGTGAATACTACATTTGTCTATGACTGTGTATGGCCTTACCCAGGAAAAGCAACAATTTTAAACATATCAGTGATCAACCTGTATGGGTTTTTCAATGGCCAGTGCCAATATTTACAGAGCAGGACGCTCAGAACAGAACAAAGAAAAGTCATGTATAATTCCATAATTTCATACACATGTATATTGTAATCTAATATACATGATTGTCTTAGCTATTAATGTTGTTTTAGATGGAGGTTTTATTAATTAACGTTATGGAAAAACAGACTGGGTTATGTTCTAAATTTCAGAATGTGACCTGCAGTTTCTCTAACAACCACTAGATGCTGACACCATGCAAATTGTGATGTCCATGATGTCTGATGTCCATTCAAAAAGTCTCAACTTGTGTCATGTAATGGAGCAGGTTACAACAGGGTCAGACTACATTTCAAGGATGAAGGGCACAGGCAAAATAGTAAGGGTTAGGTTTAAAGATTAGCCCAAATCTGAATTTGAAAAATCCAAAACCAGTGTCTCTTTCCAAAAACCAGGACTCTGTTACTCAAGATAATTCACAGACCTTGTTGTGAGCAGTTTCATGTAGGAACTACTTTCTTTCTGCAGTAGAATCTACTGGAACTACTTTAGTATCTTCCGTGACTACTTTCTTTTCTACTAGAAAGAAAGCTTAACTACATCAACAGCCTGGGGTGTCTTATACAGCCGTGGATGGGTTTATACTTAAGGTACTTGAAAAGCCAGGTACATTTTTATTCCAGCAGCTAATGGGTACTGTCTGAGTCTGTATGAGTTGCAGAGGGGCCGTAACATTTTGTCAGTATCTGACGAGTTGCAAGTGAACCACATGTTAGAAAGGCTTTATGGTAGTGTCTCATACAGCCGCTAAAGAGTACCTTGTGCTTCAAACATCCAGGGGTGGTGACAAATCGACGGTATGTGATGAGTTGGGATGAAAACTGGTTGTAATT
>JAJHUR010113875.1:9166-26868 GCA_027495735.1 Lutjanus campechanus | reverse complement strand
CACACACACACACACACACACACACACACACACACGCACACACACCACCACCACCACCACCACCACCCCACAACCCGCACTTCCCCAAAACGCTCCACCTCCACAGCCTCCAAATGCCTTTGGCCAACCGTCTCCTCCAATATAGATAACTGTTTTTGTTCAGTGCATGAAGGTACACCTTTAAAGTTAGTTTTTAATGCTCGTTTGGCTCGTATACACAGAAAAAACACAAAAGCTCTTGGAAACATGCAGGTACATTATGGTAATGTTAATATAATTGAAGTTTACACGCATTTTCATACATAAAATGCAGCTGAAAGCGCCTTACATAAAACTGTTTTAAAAAAGAAAAGATCTTTTAAGTTTTAATACTTATTAATCAAGTTTTTTTCAGTAATAGCCACTCAAAATATTTACGTTCTTTAAAGAAAATCCTTGTTCGTATTGATGCCGGTGGCCGTTAAAGGTGGAATAAGTGATTATGGAGAAAGATTCGTTTGATGAGCCTCATTCTGAGGTTGTCTAGTGGCGTTGCTTTAAATTGAGTTGATTGTTTAGTCTCATTGTTTTGTTGAGTAGTCTAGTTTGCATCACCAACCCAAAGCACTGGTATTTGACAGCCTGGGAATGAGATTCAACAATCAACTTTCTTTTTCCAGAATCGCTTACCCCACCTTTAAGTGTTTAACTGTTGCTTGCACTCAGTAGTCTCAAGCGAGCATCCTGGCATCAGCCAAAACCGTGACGTGACATACAAGAGACTGAACATGATTGATCGGCATCATGTTGAAGAATGAGGTGAGTAAAGTTTGTGTTGTAGCGGGTGCCGCTCGTTTGTTGATGTTAGCAGAATCACATTTCTAAGCTGAAGTTAGCTAGTGTTGCACTCTATAGTCTTGCATGGCCAGGCCCATTTCCACAGCACTGTTTTATGGATCAGTCTGTCAGAGATGGATCTGGCTCCACACATTACCATTCTGCTGGAAAGGGAAAAACACTCTTCCTTATTTGTATTGATTTAAACCAATCACAATCGTCCCTGGCAGCACAAAGCCCAGGATGCAGTGATGATGCCGCTGCAAGATAGTGTCGAAGGGAAATCTGTTTTGGTGGAACATTTCCACGTCAGGAGGCAAAGCCCTGGCATTAAAATGGCTAAATCTGCACAAGAGAGAAAGTTAACAGCTGCTAGCTTGGTTACATTTGTACATCAGGGTAACTGGTCATTTTCAGCGTGTACGTTGCTAGCTCAGAGGTTGTTGTTGTTGTTTCAGGTAGCAACAGGATCTTTGGAAACGGTAACATGCAGATAGCAGAAGGAGTAGAATGCTGACTGAAAGTGTCATCCAATGAAAGGATTATACCTGCAGTCTACATCCAGTGATCAGACTAGCGCACTGTTGAAACTGTGGGGGAGCTCAGGAGAAGCAAGGCACTTGAGAACGGGCATTAACATCAAATCCTTTGGATTTTCCTGAGAAAACTTTCCACAGAAATCAGTCCACAGGCTATTATAGCCACACACACAAAAAAGTTGAGGAAGGTCTAATTTTTCAAGTTTTGTTACAATCCATTCACATGTAGTCAACACAAAGCGATTGTGTTGCGTGTTTTGCCAAGCTGCTGCTATGTTCTCCATGGAGAGTATGAGGTCTTCCTCTTTGGACTGTCGTCAAATAATGATGTCCAGCTGATCGTTTCCAAACTCTTTGACTTTGAGCCTCTCTCACAGTGCTCTTCTCTCATAAGACGTTAGATGTGTGGAGTGGCGGGGTGGTGCTTAGCGCCCTCTATTGACCAGCTGCCACTGATACATGTACTGTAAATTTTGCTTTATGTAGTAGCATTCATTGTTAGTGATAGAGTCCGTCATACCCGCCCTGAATTCAAATTACTTACCTTTACGCAAGGGAATTGTTCGAAATGATGCCTGCTTGTAGAGCTGCAACAATTAATTGATTATTAGATTAATAACCAACAATTTTGATAATAGATTAATTAGTTTGAGGAATGTTTTAAGAAAAACAGTCAAAATTCTCTGATTCCAGCTTCTTAAATGTGATTATTTTCTGGTTTCTTTACTCCTCTATGACGGT
This sequence comes from Lutjanus campechanus, assembly GCA_027495735.1. Taxonomy (NCBI): domain Eukaryota; kingdom Metazoa; phylum Chordata; class Actinopteri; order Lutjaniformes; family Lutjanidae; genus Lutjanus; species Lutjanus campechanus. The sequence continues at coordinate 24,772 of JAJHUR010113875.1, read as the reverse complement.
AAACTGAATATCTTCCACTTGTAGACAAATATGACATTTGAGGACGTCATCTTGGACTTTGGGAAACACTTATTAGCATTATTCACAATTTTCTAAAGGCAAACAACTATTAATTGATTAATCTAGAAAATAAATAATCGATTAATCGACTATGAAAATAATCGTTAGTTGCAGCCCGACGTGCGTGCAATCTAGCATTATTGTTTAAAATCTTATTAAATTAATTTACTGATCACTCTCTTACATCTGTATCAGAGTTACTGCTGATTCTAAGCCAGGGTTTCCTACTGCTGCTTTTATTGGGAAGCAGTCACTGGAATTAGCACTGACATCGCTCGGCAGATTTACATTTACCAAAAAAAAAAAAGCATTTGACAAAATTAAAATGCTAAAATACTATAAAACACAATGTTACATGAACTCAACTTTTGACTCAGACATAAAAAAACAATAGAATAATTGGATCACTTTTGTCCTTTTCCTACAATACAACCGCAGCTCATTTTAGTTTGAACCTGCCTCCATATTTTTTTTTCCCACAGTAATCTCCTCATAGGCCCTTTAGCCTGAAGAGCCTATTTCCACTTTCACTATCAGAGGATTTCCTCCAATCACAGTGGCTTAGTGTTGCCTCTTTGTTGTGCTGTGCTGTACTTGGTGTGTGTATATGTATGTTGCAACAATCTCTATGAGACAGATGAGCATAATGCTGCTGGAAGGAGGTCAGCGACCACCCAGGGGCAGAGGGGGGGGCATCATATGAGGCAGTCTGGTGACATGGCAACTAGTCTAAAGCCCATGCATCACTATACCACCTACAGTGGATTATAATGTTTGACAGCAAAAGACTAGATTATACAACACAATAGGCACGGATGATCCATCATAGCTGCCTTTTATAAGAAAAATGCAGTATGTATGTCAGTGTGAGGCTCAGGATTTGACTTCCAAGACCCTGTTTTCTTATGTAAATAATGTTTTGAATCTACAAATTTGTCAGATTGAAGAAATTCTGAAAAAACCTCCAGCTTTTTAGTTTATAATTCTGTTCTTTTATGAATGAGATCTTAGCAGTTTTTTTTTTTCTGCTATGTCAACACCTTGCTTGTAATTGGTGTTGTTTTCAAAATTTAATTGTATTTTTATACTATTTTGAGCACAGGGTGCATTTCATAAGGTAATGTTCTCTGTGTAGTTTATTGGTCCTCTTTGCCACTTTTTTCTCTCATTATCTTGTTCCAGCACTGCCGCTGACCTCGCAATGCTGCTTTCTAGTTTCTCAGCTGATGCAGTGTGCCAGCATGGGGCTTCTCTTCCCAGCGACAGAAGCCCGCTTTTTGGCAGCGGTTCACGTGAGGTGACCAGCCCCTGCCCCCCCCTCCCTCCCTCTCACCCTCCCCTCCCCTTCCGCCCCCGCCAGGCTCGGCGCTTGCTATCCTGCCTCGTTGAGACAGCTCCACTGAGGCTTGCAAGATCAGCTGCCGTGCGAGCCCAGCTGAGGCTTCCGGGCACTCACGTTGCTAGATTTCATTTGTGAGTGAGCGTTTGACCTCAGGAATGAGTAGACATCCGCATGCTCATGCACGCAAACGCATACATAGTTACAAGCACACGGGTGCGCACGGATGAGCAGCATGCAAACACACAGACCTCTTTAAACACACAGCTTGCCCACATTGTCTGCCGCACACACGCTCACCTGTTCCCCTGCCTTTCCTCCTTCCCTCTCTTTCACCCCATTCGCCAGCCCCCGCTCGCTCCCCGGCACCCCTCCGTGTCGCTCCTGCCAACCTGCTCCTAAAACATGTAACCTACACTCAGTACCCCTCGCTCCACCGCCGCGGGCCCTGACAGGCCGTGTGGTAATGCTTAGTGGCACAGGCTCGCCTATCCTCCATCCTCCACCATCGCCGCAGCAGTTCTGCAGATTGCTATTTGCTGACATTGGGAATGAGATTAAAGGCAGGGGTTAGGAAAGAGGCATTCAGAGATTGAAATGCAGTGATGACAGCTATTTCTCTCGTCATCCTAAGGCAACCGAAGGCCACAGCATTGTCAGGCTGCACGGAGGGCAATCTGAGGCAACAAAGTAGATTAACCTAGAGGGGGACGAGATGAAACAGCGCACAAATCGTGGCCTCTGGCAGTTCAGTGGCTGGCAGTTACACTCCTAATGTGTTCGACAGACTTATTTTCTGCTGTTAACCACTCGCCGACCTATTGTTTATGTCTTTAATTAAGTGTGAAGAAGTTATCACAACTTTGTACCTTTATTTGGCCCACCTTTTTAAGGCTGTCACAATAGATTAATGCTGTATTTGGGTGGAAACCCAATAAAAATGTGAAGTAGAGCAGGATAATTACTTATAGCCACATTTCTATAGAGAGGCGAAGCCTCTTGCCTTCTGTTGAACTACCATGGGACCTCACTTCGGAAAAAATATGAAAAGCAGTCAATGGTGAGAGAAACATTTTATTTTTGTTCCTGTTTGAATTGAACCATGAATAATGCATATGATGTTTGTCATATTAAAAGTTAGTTTTACAAGTCAAGAAAGCCAAAATTTGTCGTAAAACTGTTTAAATATAACAGCTTGATTCTGCCGGGTACAGCTGCGTCTTGTTACAGCTGCACCACCTACACCGGAGCTGATCGTGGCCGTTCTACACAATGCCTGTGATTCCACCAGCAGCACTGCAGCACGTCCCAGAAGTGGCTCCCAGCTTTGCTCCGCTTTAAATACGTGTCAAGTCTATTTTTGACAGAGCAGATCGAGCAGGCAGGAAGTCATACGCAGAAGCACCAGAGAGATTCCAGTCAATTTTCAAAATAAAACACGCAGTGCAGACTTGCAATCATGAAAACAGACAAAAAAGAAAATATTTAACTCACGTACCTTACTGATCCATGGTAGTGGCACAAAAAACACCAAAAAAGTCACGCAAGTGAGTGTCACTCTCCAAAAGCTAATGCTAGCCGCTGAAGGTGCGATGCCTGTGTGTTTCGTACCAGCATGTAGTCACACGATCAACGGATATTGCTCATTCTTTCGCTTCGCGGCTGATAAAAAGGACCAGGAGTCACTGGATGAAAAACTGAGTAGATAACATTACAATGGTGTTGTGCTGTATATTGTGCAAGACGAGAAATGTCGAGCGGTTTCACACAAAACTAAACTACAACAAACCTACAAAAGCTGCAATTTGTAAAATTATCTTTTATTTTGGCCAACATTATGTGTACTTCCTGGCACAATTCAAACGGGAACAAAAAATGATTTGTCTCTCACCCTTAACTACTGTACTTTTTTACTTAACCTCTCCATTAGTTCTTTTTTTATTTCATTCATTTTAGCATTGTTGTGTTGTTAATATTGAAACACAACATGTGCAGCAGTTGAATGCGTTTTGTGTTTTTACCACCATATCTATCAGATATTTTAATCCAAGCACAAAACTTTAGTTGAAGTCCCAAAATGGATTTTGTGGTTCTTTTATTAGTTTTGGATACGAGCTACAGTTGCTGGCTTTGCCTTTGGGCTTTGCAAGGGTTGCACCAGCAGAATTGTATTCTTTAGTAACATAGAGTGAAAAGTTTGGTCTCCCACAAAAAAGTTCCTTGCGATCCTTCTTTACATGCACGATCTTTGATTTCTGACGATGTAAGATCAAATTGAGCTGCAAGTGTGCTCCCTCTCTGCCTTTCATGCTGCTTCAATATCACGGCGTGAAAAAACAAAGAAGGCAAAGACTGAGGGAAATCTGAAGCGTTCTGCCACTCAACATCCCCCATTCCCAAACAACAGCGTCTCACTGCCACTACAAATACATTAGAAATCAATTATTTATGGAACAGAGTCAGGGCCTCTTTAATCTTTTCCTTTTATCCAATTAAATTGTCTAACCATTCTAAGCCTCTATAGCTCACAGGGAATGTGCTTCTTTTTAAAAAAAAAAAAGAAAAGAAGAAAAGATTTTCTCTTCAGTCCTTCTTTTGACTTTCGATGTAACAGAGAAGAGACACTTCTGAGGCTTGAAGAATGAAAGGAAAGAAAGTGAGTAAAGTGTAAATGAACTCCCCCTCCCGCCCCGTCACCATTGCACTGGTTCTACAGGAACTATTTGAAGTTTTGATATTAAGACTCTGGTTCCATTCCCCGTGCAAAGGGACGCTGGGGAGCAGGGAGGCCTTTCATGATTCCTTTATGCCCAGCTGAAATAGTTCGAAAGTATTTGCGATCATCTCCACAGGGGTAAATACGATGTTGCTTCAATTGCTGTCCTGTATTATTCAAGAAGTCAATTGAAGTAGTGTCTGAAAATTGAAAATGCTTACTTCCGACGCAGACGTGTGAAATTATTGATGTGAAGCATTGTAAAACACTCCGCACTTCTCTCTATTATCATACAGTAAGACTGTTAGAGAAGAAAAGTTACAGACTCGCTCAGAAGATTCACATTTCTACGCTTTGTGGGATCATTTTCGCACCGCACGATGAAAGACATTACAGGGGAAGGATGCTTCAGAGCTAAATGTGTTGTCGTATAATTAATGAAACACAAGGACTCCAAGATTCTTTCAGTTCAAGTGAGATAACTAAAAAACTTGACCTGAGTGACGACAAAATTCATTTATAACAATTTGGATAATCGATTTATCATTTATATCACTAATGAGGCAAAAATTACAAAAATGCACCAGTTCACCATGTTTGATGTTGGTGTAAATTGATTACGTTTGAGTTTTTGGACTAAGGGTCTGTCAAAACAAGCATTTTCAAGATGTTACTTTGGGCTAATGGGAATTATAATGAGCATTCACTACTCTCTGATATCTTACAGACTAAACAATGACTCAGTTAATTTTAAAAAGTACAGAGAGCTTAAATGATTTATCAATTAATTAGTCATAAGTCAGTTGACAGAAAATTAATCAGGAACAATTTTCAATAATCAAACTGCTCAAACAGGGCAGCTCAGTAATTCAGTTAGTAGAGCGTGCAGGTTAAATTTCTCAAATGTGTTTGTCTTGGTGTCTCGCAGACAAAACAAGCAACATAAAGACTTCACCTTAGACTCTTGGAAATTCTTTGGCCATTTTCGGTCTTTTCTTGCATTTAATAGATTAATCCTTAATCAAGAAAATAATAATCATGTTAATTGATTATAAAAAAAGAAAAACCCTTAGGCTATGGGTATTAGGTGCCACCTAGTTTATAAAACCATTTCCAGCACAACTTTCATCATGAATCTTCACAACAGATGGAACTTTGACCAATCACACATGACAGTAATGACTGTAATTTACCTCATATCCTGGAGGCCATCACCTGCTCTGAAACAGTAGAGAAGGCTGAAACAATTAGTTTATTAATCGATTCACTGATTGAGAGAAAATTAATCTGTAACCCGTTCGATAAGCAAATCGTTTTGAGATTAAAGGACCAGTGTGTAGAATTTAGTGGCATCTAGTGGTGAAATAGCAGATTGCATGTAGGAGAAACTTGGGTAGCCATGATCTCAAAAAAATGCACAAGACTGTATCTAGTTCTAACATTTGGTTTGTCCATTCTGGGCTACTGTAGGGACGTGGTGTAACATGGCCGAGTCGGTGGAAGGTCTTTGTAGATTAAAATGGCCCAAACTGAGGTAATAAAAACACAATGATTCTTATTTTCAGGTGTTTATACATTAATGAAAACATACTTATAAATACATGTTACACGTGTTACCTTTAATCAAGAAAATAATGATCACACCGATGGATAATAAAAAATAATAATTAGTTGCAGCCCTAGTTTATAATGCCACTTCCATCACACTTCCTATAACATTCCACAGATTGAACTTTGGCCAATCACACGTGACAGTAATGACTGTAATATACTTTATATCCTGGAGCAGGGACAGTTATTTGTTTCCTGCCAGACAGTAGAGATTAAAGCTGAAATGATTAGTTGATTAATCAATTAGCTGATTGACAGAAAAAAAAACTATTATTTTAAGATAAAATCATTTTTTTAGGCAAAAAGGCCAAAAGTTTTATGGTTCCAGCTTCTCCATTGTGACATTTAGCTGTTTTCCTTCTGAATATCTTTGGATTTTGGACTGTAGGTCAGGAAGAACGAGCTGTTTGAATATGTTCATTTGGTTTTAGGAGATTATGATCTAGTCCAAAATGATTAATAAATTAATTGATGATGAAAATAATCATTAGTAGCAGCTCTAATAGAGATCAAAATGTCATATCTGACGTGACGCTACATTTAATGATGTACCAGTTTCATTATGTAGTCTCAGTGCTTTTAGACCTTTATTGAATTTGCTCTCAACCTGGGGTCTTACAAATGTCACTGGGGGTCCCCAAGGCTTTGTCCGCTCTGAGGACGTCAAAATTAGATTTGTTAACTGAAATCAAAATTTATACAAAAGTCTGTACGCACACTATTTAAGAAGATACACTCACTCACTCAAAAATACTTTAGCAAGCTGCTTGATAGACCAAACCTCTGTGAGCTCTAAAGCTCTGTGATAATGAATCAATATTATTCTTTGGTAAGGATGAGTGTGTGCAAAAGCCGACTCTTGTTGGATTGTTGAAAAGAAAATATGTGAAGCTTGAGGAGACGAAAGGAGACGTTTACCAAAGGTAAAGGTTAAGAATGGAAATAATTCGAATTATTAATATCTGACAATAAAGTTTTGGAATAGATAATTATTTCTCTGGTGTGTGTGCGGGTTGGGGGAGCTTTTCTTAGATACAAGTACTGGGGGGGGGGGGGGGGGTTGATGGAAAAAATGCTGGACTGAATTAGTCCTTTACATTTTGGGTCATATTTCTATGAATAACAATAATAAGAAAGCATACAGTAGTTTCAGGGCCAACTGTAAACAGCCTTGGTTCAGCTGCTCTTTGTTCCATGATCATGTGAATTCATGTGTGGGCCGCTGATGTGTGCACACAGCACGTCACGACATGTCTGCGGGTATGCATACAGTACATGATACATGTGTCTGTGTTTGTATATGTACTCGTCTACATGTGTGGCATGTCTGGCGCAAAGATTCTTTTTTCATTGTGTGTGTGTGTGTGTGTGTGTGCGCGCGACTGTGTGTACTGTACACACAGTCGCGCACAAATAGCTCCTGAGGGCCCTCGCGATCACAGACTGCCAAAAGGAAAAGGATTTCCGAGAGGTTTCCTTCTCGCTATTTAAAGTGGGAGCCCTGTGGGACATGTTTGGCATTCTCATCCACTCACTGAAGATGGCCTGTGATCTGAAGCCACTAACAGGCTCAGCATGCTCCGTCTCTGTCTCTCGCTCACTCCCTCTCCCTTTCTCTTTCCCTCTGGCTCTCTGAAGTGATTACCCTGCTTGTGATTCCACTGACACCCACATGTCCCCCCGAGACGTGCCTTCACTAGTTTGTTTAATCTGCCTCCCTGTACAGTAGGTAACGCAGCCATAATTGAGGTGTGGATAGAGCTGTGGGAACAGATGAAACCGATAGCAGGTTTTATGAAAACTTGTCTGCGCCATAAGTCGACGCGGATGACAGCAGTCGCTAAATTAACGTCTAAAATGTTGCTCTGATAAAAATTCAAAATGTTAACATCTAATGGTCTTCAACAGCTATTTGTCAGTGCTTTGTCTCTTAATGTGTCCCCAGTCGATAAACAACGAATGCCGCATTAAAAAAGACAAAATATCAGCGTTTCAATAAGGATTTTGAAATGTTGCTGGAAAAGTTGTGGATCCAGACATTCGTTAAACAACTTTTCTCAGTTTCCACTGAGGCTGACAATAAGATAATGAGTTATCTGAGATTAGAATACCATTAGCGGGCCTCGCAGTCAAGCAGATATTTGATCTCAACAACATATGACTTCCGAAAGTTGTGCTGATACCTGAGACAGATTCAGCTTTACACTCTGTTTGAATTTTTTGATATGAAAACAGAAAGTGGAACTGTGAAAATGCAAGCATCAGATACTCTATCTCCCCCGGTTAGTGTCTCGCCTCTGTCTGTAACACGCTTGAACTGCTCTGTTCAGAACATACAGAGTGTCAATCATCGCCCAAATCAGCCTTTAGATGAAGCAAAAAATGAAAAGGAACAAAAAAAAGAAAAAAAAGAAAAAAAGATCTATACAACTGAACTTGAATTAATTAAATATACTGTATCATGCTTCCTCTGAGAGATTGCATCTGTCCTCAGATGTGTAAAAAATAAAACGTTATGAGATATCTTTTTAAACCCTATTATTGTAAGATACCAGTAATTAAATTGACAGTGTTATTAATTGGGTTGAAGATAACTTGCATTGAGTCGAGGACATCTTAAACTCAATTAAAGATATCTCCAACTCAATTAAAGATATCCAAATGCCATGTCCCGCAATATGCAATCAGGCTCTTTCTGGCGCAATAATATCAGTTCACTTGTGCCCCCTTTTTACAAAGACTTGGTTGTACTTCTAAAGTTTTCTTTTTATCATTTAAAGCCTGATTTTTTTTTTTTGAAAAAGATGTCGTCCATGTCACACTTTGGTGATGTGTATAGTTTCTTTAATGTCGCATAATTATAGTATTTAATCCTCCCTTATCCAGTGTTTGAAATAGAAATGAAGATTAGGCACTTCTGACATCAGGAAATGAAGCATTTAAAGGGATAGCTTCACATTTTTGGAACAAGGTAATATGAGAGTCAGTGCATTTGCAGCAACTCAGCCTAAGCGTGGATCCTGTGGTTGAACAGATTCCGGCAAACCGGCTGCCTCTCAAACAGAAATGAACAGTAATAAAAGGAGGCAGGTAGCAAAAACATGAGACCGCAACACAACACTCAAATATAAAATGTCACCCTTTCAGTGTGTGATCTCTGATCCTTGGTTCTAGTACTAGAACAACTGATTAATCTGAAGGAAGTTAATCAGCAACTGAGTTGATAATCAATTAGGCTTTGGTGTATTTATCAAGCAAAAATGCTAAAACATCTCAAATGTGAATATTTTCTGTTCTTCCCGTCTTGTTCTTGTAGTTACATTTGGGTCTCTGACTGTTGATCAGACAAATCAAGTAATTTGAACAAATCAACGTGGGCTTCCAGGACTTATCATCATTTTCTATAATTATTCCACATGTTCGGCATTAAAATTTATAATTTGCGTGAAAAAATAAGACCTGGAAAGACTCCACTGTCTAAGATTTATGAGGATATAGTCGCAGATTATGGCAGAAATTGGATAGAATATTCATAAGTATGTTTCCAATACTGTATAATCACCTGAAAATAAAACCTGTTGTGTTTTTATTGCCCTACAACAGGCCTATTCAATTACTTTCTTCAAAGGAGGATTTGAAAAGAGTTAAGTGCCAAGGGGCCGGACGTTGACATTTCCTACGTCTGACCTGTCAAGTGAGGAATCTGAATGTGTAAAACAGTGCACCTTTTTTCCCCCCTCCCTTTATTAGTTTTCACAATTTTGTACAAAAGTAAAGAGAAAAAAAACATTGCTCCTGTGAAATCCAAGATTAATTGTTGTTTTAACAAACACATTGTTGCATTTAACATCTCCTAAAATCTCCTAAAACTTTTTAAAATAATAAGTATCTTGTGTTTATAAGAGATATAACTAATGAATGAGCTAATAGCCTCTCTCTCATTTGACAAAAAATTATTATTTATACTTTACTTCTTTCATATTTGATCAAAGGGCTGGATTGAGGTTGTTTTTGTGCTGGATTTGGCCCACAGTCCACCAACTGAATATGCCTGCAGAGAATGAGCCGTTTATATCTACAGAGAGCCCAGGTCCTCTTCCATGGAGGCCACCATGTTGGGCCGCCATGTTTCTACAACCAAATACTGGCTGTAGATCTTTTTTGCAAGTTTTGCCACCACCGTAGGTTCTCCAACATGCTTGGAAGGAGAGGTTAAGGTAGCAGTATTCAACTGGTTGCAATCTACAACCTCCTCGCTAGATACCACTGAATCCTACACACTGGTCTTTAAAGGAAACTAAAGGTTTATGTGATGACCCACAGATTTAATCATTTCAGCTTTGTTTCCTGGTATTTGCATCCCTTTGGCATGGTGGATACAGTGCTCATGAACCTCAGCCACCATTGGCAGTTATACATTTCTGCCTCCTATCACTGCCATAGAGTAGATGTTTCTTACCGAAATACACCTTGAGAGTTGTAGTTAAAGCTGTAATATTTAAGATTTTGTATTAAAATGTCTAATAACACCAGGCATATTTGTTGCGTGTACTTGCATTGTCCCAAATGTTTCGAACAATCGTCAAATCCAGGGAAATCCAGAATTTATGCGAGGTAACAGTGTGTTTTATGCTAGCCGCTAGTTGCTAAAATTTCCAGGGAAACGCAGGACACATCGGATACATCAGAGAGCGAGTCATGTCGGATTTTCATCAGCTAGGTGGTTGTTTGACAGTGAAAATAATGACTCCCATGATCACACACTACATCACTTTGTCATCAAACTGTGTCATTTGTACTCGTTTTAATGTGAGAGAGACCCCTAGTGGCAGAACTCCTCCCCTTATGTTTGTATGCACACAAGCTTGTATATTTTTAATCAAAGAGCCAGATGTTTCAAACACAGCTGATGATCATTTTTTTTACTGGTGATTCAAACAGGAATGTCTTATGTCCATCTGAGTCATAGTACTCCAATTCTGAGTCATTGTTTAAGAAGAAAAGAGTGGGTCATTTACTACCAGAAGCTGGGGCACGCAAAGTAGCTTCTTTCACAACAGAAATCTATAACTCAGTAAATCAGTATTAATAAAAAAAATTATTATTATTTTCAGACTTAGTTGATTCTCTCATCTCCTACATTCTGATTTATTTGTATCAAGAAACTGTTCAAAACAAAATAGTTCTGGGATAACAGATATCTGATCTTTGGCCTGGAATGGATTATTTTCATAATTTTAATAAATGTGTTAGAAATACAGTATGCATCTCTTGGCAAGGCTGACTTCTTTTGACCTGGCTGGGTCTGAGATGTTGTATCACTGTTCTGAAAGTGTTGCCCACTGCAGGATGCTTCCCATCAGCTGTTTACTATAATCAGAATGTCTGCCAGTGCTTGGAAACAGAGTCAGACTTTACAGCTCTCCTGCATTACAGCACACATGATTGAATCACTCAGGTTGATCTTGATAGTCTTGTAAATGTTTTCAGTAAGTGTGACTGTTAGTTTCCTGATGGATGTTATCCAGCCTTAAATATTTGTGTATTTCTGATGAATCCGTTCTCAGCCTCTCCCCCCCTCCTCCTCTTCCTCTCCCCAGGGCGCTGTGCCAGCTGTGGAGAGAACGTAGTGGGTGAAGGCACAGGCTGCACTGCCATGGACCAGGTCTTCCATGTCGACTGCTTCGTCTGCATGACCTGCAGCACCAAGCTGCGTGGCAAGCCTTTCTTCGCTGTGGAGAAGAAGGCGTACTGTGAGCCTTGCTATATTGTGAGTAACTTTTTTTTTTTTCCCCCTGCACTCCACCTGCCTCACTGCCTGATTTGTTGCCTCACTCTGGTTATTTATGTGTCCACGTTTCAAAAGTGCACATTATGATATCAGGGGTGGGCACATTGGTATTTCTGTGACTGGAATGTTCAGATATTTTCACTTCAGGCAACCACATTTCAATTCATCAAAGCCCGGCGAGCTGCCACCTCTCACTATGCACTTTTCATTTCCTCTTTTTCTTTGGCTTTGTTTTGTTTTTGGTCACTCAATGAAACTGTCTTCATCTGAAAGTGATTTCTCGCAGTTGCACAGCTTTTACTGACAAGTAGGAGTACACAGACATGAGAAGATGCTGGAAACAAAGTAACTAACAAGGTTAGCCTGTTAAAGACACAGTACGGAATTTCTGCTGCTAGGAGTTTCTCAATCAAAACAATTACAAATGGCGTGGGATCATGGGAGTTGTGGTCTTAATTGTTAAACAGAACTTGTAGCAAACAGCAGTGAATAATTGTGCTCCATCACAAGTGAGCAGTACAAACAGTATGAAGCAACGGAGTGGCTAGCCAGCTAGTTCCTTCCTTCCTCACCCTCTGATGTATCATCTTGTGTTTCCCATCATTCTACAGAAGTTACAGCAACTAGAGGGCGTAAAGAGGACGCCATTGCCAGGCAATCGAAATGAAACGCGCCTTTACTTTGAACAAAGTTTTGTGTTTCTATGGGTTTGATAATTGTTTGAAACATTTGGGATAATTTAAAGAGATAGAACACCCAAATATAAAAAATACACTTTTTTCCCCAGGCCTGTAATGCTGTTTATCCATATAGATTTTTTTGGTGTGAGTTGCTGAGTTTTGGAAATATCAGCCATAGAGATGTCTGCCTTCTCTCCGATGTGTTCTCTCTAATGTGACTTAATGACACTTGGATTGTGGTGCCCAAAGCACAAAAAAAGACAAAACAAAAAAACAAACTGGAAAAATTCAAAGCCAGTGTCTCTTTCCAATAATCAAGATCCAGTTACCCAAAATAATCAGTAGACCTGGATGTGAGCAGTTTCATGTATGTGTACTTTCTATTTCTACTTTCTAGATTCTACTGTACTACACAAAGAAAGTACATGAAACTGCTGACTGCTGACGAGGTCTGTGGAATGTCTTGAGTTACTGGGTCATGATTTCTGGAAAGAGGCACTGCTTTTGAATTTTTTTAAATGTGTGTTTGTTTGTTTTTTTGGTGCTTTGAGCATCACAAGCTGAATCCCAATATATCAGAGAGAAGGCAGACATCTCTACAGCTGATATCTCCCAAACTCTGCAACTCACACCAAAAAAATCTAGATTGATAAATAGCACTACAGGGCAGGGGGGAAAATATGTATTTTTGATTTTTGGATGAACTGTCCCTTTAAGTACACAACTCAACAAAATATCTAATATAGTTATAGTTGTTTTTAGGCATTTTAATGTGGGAATGTTACATAGGATTTCAGTTCTTTGAAAAGTTGTTAGCCACCTAGCTAACAGCTTACTGCTTAGAAATAACTTAAAGCTGCACTAATCCGTATTTCTGTATTAACAATGGATCTAATGACTGTGTGTAATACGAAAGATGTCACTTACCACAAACCACCACAGACATATCACGGTTTCTCTCAGCTCTACAACTCTCAACATTTTTTCATCTTTCAGTTAATCTTTTTAGTTTCATGGCACGCAGCTTTATTGTTTTGTTTTACCCTCACTGCTCTCGCCAACCTTGTTTCCTCGCAGCTGTTCCCAGCCCTGAAAAACCCACTGTTGAGTAGCTGCCCAACACTAAATGTCAGCCAGACAAAGTTAGCAATTAGTCGGTGAACATGCTGGAACATTTAGCAGCTATAGAGTCAGATATTTTTCTCTGAAGATAGTGGAGTGAATATTAGACTTATACACGACTCTGAGCGCATGCAAACGTAGCTCTGTGTCTGTTGAACGTGTCAGCAGGTTGTTATGCTGTCACCAAGTAGCAAAGAAAATCAGTTAATGTGGTTTTAGACACTTGAAATTTCCAGTTTTATTGTTGCCTGTTGTTGACAGTGATAGTAAAGCTATATATTAATAGTGGCTAAGAAATGAATTAGCATAGCTTCATATTTAACCTTAGTGATGAGCAGCAAATACACAAGGCTGGCCCAAAACTTTTTGTAGTCCGGGACAACCAGAGACATGATTAATTTATTCTCCCTGAATAATGAATCAGAGATGCATTCATTGTCTTTTCATAATAGAGGATTTCCGGATATCTCTTCCTTGGTAAATTAGATGATAATTGTATTGTTCTCACTTGCACATCATTCAGTGAGATGATGCATAACTATCTGGATTTACAGCTGATAAGCAGTCAGATATGGTTTAACTACACTTAGTTATTAAAAGAGTGTCAAAATCATGTTAGATTGTAACATGGCGTTAATTCTCTTTGTGGATTAGATAATACAGAAGATTTTTGTCTTGTCTGTTTCCTCATTTTTACTTTTATAAAGCACTATTCTGATCAGAGGTTGACCAAAGACTGAAGAACTGACTGACGGTGGGATATCCCAGAAGACTTCTAAGTTATTTTTAATTTGGGATGTTTTTGTTCCTTCTTACAAAACTCTGACCCGTTTTCCTGTCGCTGCGTTGCGAAACACACATAAAAGTGTTTCCTTGCACAATATTGTCAGGAAAGACACGTCATTTTGCAAGACCACAAGGAAATCATTTTGAAGAAGTGTTTCCCTCATTCAGTTTCATTAGAATATGGTTCAGTTTTGTCAGTCCAGTCGCTGGATATGACAGGGTCGAAGTTTCTTCATGTCAGCAATATCATGGGTAAGTTTGAGGGTCATTCCTGGAAGCTGTGACGGGAAGTAGCTGTGCCGTTACAGTGGAAATTTTCGGCAATAGCTTTAAACTTTCATTTTTATTTTATTTAGAAGTAAGTGATTCATTTTGTGCAACTTCAATAATGCTGAGGTTTTCCAGATATTAATGAAGCCAGCAAGGAAAATATCAACATTAAAGGGGAACTCCACAGATTTTACACAACACTCTGTTTACAGGTTGGGGGATATGTTGAATGAAAATTAGAAAGTTAATTACAGTTTTCCAAACCAGCCACTGTCAGCCCACCAACCAGCGATTGCTAATACAGTATATCAGTGCAGGTGTGTGTGCCACAAAAATAAATAATAAATACATATTAAAAACCTGGTTCAGTGATAAAACAGAGTAAAATACAGATCAACAGTATTTTTGGGTAACCCAGAATAAAGTGCATTGCGATAAGCTAAACGTGAGTGAGTCAGTTTCTTTGCATCCTCCGGGGAAATGTAGGATCTGACTCTTGTGGTTTCTCAAGTGATAGAAAGCTGCCTTTGCAACGTTACTAACATGACTCTTAAAATTTAGGTCAGAGGCCTAGGTTTTTGACTTTCAATTCAAAATCAATAAAATTACGAAAACTACAAAAAAAAACTTTAAAAAAAAAAAATCCACTATGGATTCTCACTAGCCAATGTATTTGTCCAATCGCCCAGCCCTGTTAAAGGTGTTGTGGAGTTCTACTGCATATGTGAAAAAAAAGTTGTAGAAAGCCTTTAGCAACTCCACAGGGAGCTGCAGAAAATCTGATAAACTGTCTCAAATGATGTCACTCGAGGCAGCATCGGTTGGGTCTGAAGTCTACAAGTTTGGAATTAAAAAAAATCTGAAGGATCTGGAGTTTGAAAGAAGTGAGCTCTCCTCTGCAGCCCCACTCCTCATCTCTGCTCTGTTTTACGGATGCAATACTACATCAGTGCAGCACGAGTCTTAATTCCATTCCTGCAGCTTGTTTACGGTAAAAGTCTGGGGTTTTTTTCTATAGCCCCCCGGAGGCAGATTGGAGCCACACTAAAACAATGTTGTCAGGTAGTTATTTGCCCACGAAACACAAAACATTCCACTTTCCACATTGTAGACTTTTAAAGAGAGATGATTGGACTTGTACCAGTATGAACGCAGCTTGCGGTTTGCTAGTTAATGAGGTTAGGGCTTTGCCTTGGGTGTGTAGGGGATTAAGTATTTTGATGACAACTCC
>JAJHUR010113874.1:0-32382 GCA_027495735.1 Lutjanus campechanus | reverse complement strand
CAGTAGGCAATAGCACATTCTACAAATCTGTAAAAACATAAAAGTAAGAAATTTACTGCTGCCTAATAATTTTTATAATATTGACACTGATTGACATTAATATGACATTTTGTAACTGCATGAGTAAAATGTGATCACAGACAGAAAAAAAATCAATCACATGTTTCATATCTTTGCACGAAACACATCTTGTGATCCCTTCAAACAGGCATGTGATGCTTTAGATTCCATCTGTAAGGTGAGTACACTCTTCTTATATGTAACCGTGAACATAATAGTTATCTTTCAACTGTGAGTCTATATCCCTTAAGTGCACTGAGCAGTGGTCTAAGTATTCAAATCCGCAATTTAAGTAGAAATACTAGTACCTCACTATAAAGTAGTCTACTCCATTATAAGTAATATTAGATAAGATATTCCTTACAACGGGGAAACTTACAGCATTACAGAGGAAATATAAAAAATAGGAACAATATAAAGAGGGAAAATACAAAAATAGGAACAGTATATACAATATAAGAAGACTCAGCAGTTGAATGAATTTACACTACTGCACGGAGAGAGTATTGGTTTTGCCCATAGAATGATAATACATCTGATTATTGCACGCTGAAATAAAAATTCACCAGTGTGAAATATTGCACAGTAAGTACAAAAGTTGATAAGTTTTTATCAGAAAAATATGCTTAAAGTATCAAATATAAACGCAAATGTAATGCAAAAAATGTCCCTGTGAGTGTTATATTACATATATTACAGCACTGTTAATACATGCATTATTTAGCTGGTTGAGGTGGAGTTTATCTAATTTATACACTGTTAGGTAGTTAAATCTTTAATACTGAATTGTATTTTATTAGTTCATAATAGGTGTTACATATGAATTTGAATCAGTTTGCAAAGTAAATAATAAAGTTGTGTCTTTGTATTTGGTTTAATTATGTTCTTATGTTTTTAAAGTTGCATTTACATGAGATCATATTGTAAATCAACACTTTTAGATGTTTGATGGTCAGATATGTCTTGTCAATGTGTCTGTTGTGATGGGCCTTCCTCTGTGAGCAAGAATTGCTAGTTTAGTTTACAGGGGCGGGAGAATGTTTGAATTTGAACCTTCCCACTCAGAAGCGAGAGGGATGAACAACTGGCAGGAAATCATTTGTGAAATAGGCTAAATGTAGTTAAATAAAAAGTACAATATTTCCATCTGAGATGTGGTTGAGTTGAAGTATAAAGCAGCATAAAATAGAAAAAGAAATATTTGAGGATTTCCATTTTAAAGTAAAAGTACAAGTTTGAAGTGAAGTATATAAAAATTGTATGCAAGTACATTGCTTGAGTAAGTGTACTTAGTTATGCTCCACTATGGACAATAAACCTTTTTCATAGCGGACATTTACCACAGCAGGAAGATGTAACTGATAAGAATAATGATGGCTCTGTTCCATTTAGTAAGTAAAGCAAATTGAGAAATTGAGAAAAGTGTAAATACTGTCCAACATCAACCAACGTTATCAGCAGTCTCCCAGGTGCAGGCACAACTGCAGTGTGGGTTTGTTTTGTGTCAGTGAAAACACTGACATCACAAATGATATGATGCCATTTTAAATCAGAGAGAGGTTTTCAGTATAAAATTTGGGGAAATGATGGAAGTGTGTGTATCATCAGTATTTTTAAATCATTTTCAGCAAAACTATACTGCAATAACACTATTTTATAGCGACTATTTTAGTCACTATAACAGTGATTAGAGCTACAACAATGAATCGATTATTAAATTAATCACCAATGATTTTGATCATTGATTATTCGGGTTGAGTGATTTTTTTAAGGGAAAAAAAGGTCAAATTTCTCTGATTTCATCTTCTTAAACGTAACTGTTTTCTGGTGTCTTTACTCCTCTCTGACATTAATTTGAGTAGACATCATTTTGGGCTTTGGGAAATATTGACCAACATGTTTCAATTTTTTCTGACATTTTATAGGCAAACAACTCTTAATCGATAAATCCAAAAAATAATCGACCGATTAATCAACTATGACAATAATCGTTTGTTCCAGCCCTAATCGTGATATCAAATTTACATACCATTTCATTTCATTTCTCCTGTAGCCAGAATTAATTTAATTAAACCTGTGTTTGTCCTACAGTGACATGTCAAATAGATATTTTTCACAGCAGCCATATTGATATGAAATATTAGAGTAAACACAGATGTTACCAATGATATTAATTAAGGCTCTGTGCATGTTGACTCACTGTAAAGGCTCTGCTCCACACTAAATGGAAGGGGACTTCAATTAGTATCATTGATTAACACCTGTGTTTACTATTTTATATCAATAAGGCTGCCATGAAAAGCGTCTATTGCTTGCAGTGAAAATGTCTGTAAGAATCAGGTAGGCTCCACGGTATTTCTACATAAAAATATACATTTCTTAAAAATATACATTTAAGAACAAACAAATTACTGTAAATACGAATACAAACTTCTGAAAATTAGTTATTTCACTTCATGTGACAAGTAATAGACATGTAATTTAAATGAGGAGTCGGTGAAAGTCCTTCATGCTTGACCGTTAAATATCAGACTACGTAACAAGCTAACGTTAGCTTGAATTTACTGTAAATGAGACCCTTTCATGTGGCCCCAGTGACAATATGTGCGAACAGCGGTATGAATGAATATGCAACGTATTTACAGTAGTTACCTCGGAAGATCATGTTAATTCATTAACTATTCCGACAGATGGCGGCAGATATACGTATTGAAACTGCTACAGGGCCTCCGTCAGCCTGTCTATTCATGACAACAAACGGCTCGGGCAGAGATTTCCGTGCTCCACATAAGCACAGAAACAAGGCCTGTTGGGAAATGAGTCCAGTTCCTGGTGTCTCCAGGCCCCTTTCGTTCGCTTCACGTACTACAAGTACAACATTTCCCGACAAGCCCTGCTGCCGTGTAGGTGCTGTCCCAGCTGGTTGCGTAGGTGATCGCATTTCAGCAAATGGACCATTCAGCTGTTTCAAACAAGCCGGTCTTGATAGCTGGCGCATGCCGGAAGTCGATCGATTCTGTCTTCAAAATAAAAGAGGGAGAGCGCTTTAGGAGGTGAATTTCACACACTACCAATGTATATTTTGGCTTGCAGAAAAAAAGATAAAAACTAAACTTTAGAAAAAAGCAACTGAAACGATATTGTATATTTACAAAACTCACTATAATAAAAAAAAAAATATACAGGAAATGAAGAGGTAATATGCATATGTTTATTATGAATGGGATGTCTACATGAGTGTGTGTAAACTGCCTTCACAAAGGGTTGTGTTTGTAATACCTATTATGAGTCTTAAATCCTGCCCCTGGCAAACAGGCCCTGTAGTATAATAATAATAATAATAATAATAATAATAATAATAATAATAATAAAACTAACACTGAAACTAATAAAAACTAAACTAGGTAATTGTATTAATAAGTGGTAAATTAATTTCATGTTACACACTTGTCTTATGACTAGAAATGTTATCCTATTCTTTACATTTCTGATATTTCTTTTGTAAAGTGTTCTTGTATACTCTTATATACAACTATTTTCTTTCCCCCCCCTTTTTTTTTGCCATGGTGTGTCCTTGTATATTACTCTTTACTATTTTTCTATTTTAGTCACTTTGTTTTTGTATATATTTTCTAAATCATGCATTCTCAGATATTCTATAGATATTTATCTTTAATATTAATATAGTATGCCAATGACTCATATATGCCATATTTTTTCTAGTTATTTTTCTCTTTAGTGTGTACATGTATATTTGTATATGTATATATGTACATCTATCTATCTACCTTGTTATTTCACTAGGAGCAAACAATTAAGTGAGAATTAATGATGTTTACCAGTAAACACGATTGATATTGTTTGAGTCATTTTTGTTATGTGTGCAACAAAAAATAGTATACTAATGTAATCAGGATGTAATACACAAACTAATAATAAAACTGCATAAATTATAGCATGACTAATAGTTAGTAAATATTATGTATCATAATTCAATTAACAGTAAAATAACTAATTAATTAATTTTGATCAATTTATTAATGATGGTGATTATAAAATACATATTATAAACTTATTATAAACCAAGTGATACCCCAAACTAAAACTAAATATTAAGTGAAATATACAAAACAAAAAAACTGGACATTTTCTTTCTTAAATGTATTTTATTCAGGTTTATAAATAAACATACAGCCACACAGATGATCTGAAGCCTTTTTCAACGACACTACTTTTATTTTGAAAGTCCGAACCAGAAGTCGTATATCCGTGTTTTGTCTTGGCAGTTGGTACTCCTCTGCTTCGGCGCTATCGCTCCGACAAGCCGGGGGAGAGGAGAAGCAAACGCAGGACCTCAACGATGGAGCGTTTTTAAGGAGATAACGCCGAGCTCCCCCGTCGGAGATAACTGAACCGAGTCATCTACATGACCAAAGAAACGAGACCGGCAACGAGAAACGCAAACGTAACAATCATGCAATTTAAATACAGACGAATTTAAGCAACCGCTTCTTCTTCTTCAAGGTTACACCTCTTGAAGACGCCCCAACATCCCCACCGTTGTCGCAGATCAGCTGGTTGGTCGGTCGATCGACACCGTCCCGGTACCGACCATGTCCGTGGAGGAGCAGGGTTACCCCGACGCGATGCTGTTGCTGGAGGCCGGGCCGGAGTGGATGCGGAGCGAGATCGAGCGTCTCTCCCGGGAGCTGAGTGAGACCACGAACGAGAAGATCCAGGCGGCGGAGTACGGGCTGGCGGTGCTGGAGGAGAAGCAGCAGCTCAAACAGCAGTACGATGACCTGGAGATCGAGTACGAGGCCGTTCGGCAGGAGCTCGACCAGCTCAAAGAGGTAGGTTTTTAAAATCACAGAATATGCCTTAGAAATAATATCATGAAGTATTTATAGGCCCTAGCTACGCAGCAGTCCTATAGCCATTTATCTGGGGCGTATACCCCTTTATTATACTGAAAAATGAATTTGTATTATATATGTAGTCTCATCATTATAACATTTTACTTAGGGGCTTGGTTTGGTGGGACATTTTGTCAGGTATCAGCCATAAAATAGCTTGCTGCCTCATCCTGCAAGGTCAAAACTGCCAGATGAGGAGGGGATGCTCCTCACCCACCCCACCCCCTCTTCACTCAGGGTATCCCCCACTGCACTGCCACCTTTATTTATTTATGCTGCTCTTATGGCATTCCTATCTGACTCACAGCTAGTCTTGATTTGGCCCCTTCCACCCCAACAACCATACTGTCTTAATCTTGACTAGATCTGCAGATATGACTTTTGCATTAGGGCTGCTGCAATTAATGATCATTTTCTTCTGTGATTAATCTGTCGATTGTTTTCTCAATTAACCGATTGGTTGTTTTGTTCATAAAATGTTGTTAACTGCTTTCCAAATGTCTTGTTTTGTCCACAACCCAAATATATTCAGTTTACTGTCACAGAGGAATGGAGAAAACAGAAGGACTCAAAGGATTTATTAATCGTTAAAATAGTTGGCAATTAATTTAATAGTTGACAGGCAATTGATTAATCAACTAATCGTAGCAGCTGTAATGATCGTTATTACAGGCAGTGATCTGCAGTATTCTTTTTTTGTGCATGTTTGATATGAGACACAAGAAGTGATCTGAGTCATGAATTTGTATGTTGTTTAACTGTGTTCTTCAGACATATTTTAACTTTTTAAAATGACATTTACATGTTGAGATCACATTCAAAAGCAACACTTTTAGATGTTTGATGGGCATTAGATATCTAGTCACAGTATCTCTGAGCTCCTCTGTGAACAAGAATTACAAGTTTAGTAGAAAGGGGCGGGAGTATGTTTGAATTTTGAACCTTCCCGCTCAGAAGAGAGAGAGATGAACAGCTTGCAGAGGAAACCAAACGAGTAACGACCTCTGGGAATGGAAAGAATGTCAAGAGGGACGGATCAAGCTGGGCTAGAGACTGAGATAAAGGATGTGTCTGTTTTTCTGGATACTGGACAGACTTATTCCCTACTGTTCACTTTGTGTCCAGTTTTCTTCACTAGAGCAGCAGTTTGTCACTGTCTTGTGACTTGGAAGGAGAGAAGTAAGGCTTCAGAGTGATGTTATACTGTAGGCAGACAGTCCCACCAACGGCCTCTGTGCCCACAAATAGTCATGGAAAAAAAGCAGATTCCCGCTTTGACACAGGCTTGTTCATGGTTGCTCACATCCTCATTTGAAATATGACTTCTTCCTCTCACATAGCCAATAGCTGAGACAGCCGGCTTCATGGTAAACCCCTTATTGCCTTGCCAGAAACCTGCTCATTTCTCCTTTGGGCTTTTGTGTTTCAGTAGAGAGACACATGCAGAGATGTTTTCAGCTCTCTGCCTCTGACTCCTCTCTGTCTGTCCTCTGGTGTCCTTCTTTCTAGTTGTTGTTAATGCTGAAAGGAGGAGGTCTTCTCGGGGCTGTCTCAGCAACTCCTGCTTAGTTTCCCATGCATGTCTTTGGCAAGAAGGCCTGGCTCTGCCACAGAGGAATGACAGCAAAAAGCCCTGAATAGGAGAAAAAACTATTCTAAAAGAGTAACCATGGCAGCAAACTAAAGCAAATAAAAAGGACTGGGGACATTTGTTTTTTGAAAATCTGCGAGTTGAAGTCTTGTTTTAAAAAGAAGCTCTCATTGTGAGTCTGGTTGGACTCTTAGACTAGTTCTGGTCTTTCTTTCTGACTCATAATAGAACACAAACATCCATCTGTGTGGGCAATAAACTCAATTGTTTGCTCAAAGCTGCTGCAGAGGTTCTTTCTTGTGCCTCGGGGTCGGGTTATACTGATTGTAGATCACTAGTCAGATGCTGACCATAAAGCCCATAGTTATGTTCCTTTATCCCTCTACCCAACCCCCCCTCATCACAGCCTCTGTATGACGGGCAGATGTGATGCTATCACAAGAGAAATACAAACACATTCTTCTGACATCCCTCTGCACTTCCTCTTTATTGTCTGCTGCAGAACAGTAGGTAGTGGGGAGCAAACACAAGATAAGCTACTGTCACAACAGGAGCTAAAATAAAAGCTTATCTTGGTGCCTTCCACTCAGAAGCTAAACATATAATGACACAGTGAAAAGACAAATGTCATATTAATCAGCCTCAAGGTCTTGTCCTGCTCTGATTTGTGGGACGTTTTGAAGTATGGAGGTCAAACTGACCACCATGGCTTTGTCTACAGCTGTTGCAAGAGCACATAAGACAGTTATTTCTTCGGCCAGGCGTAAATTACACGTTCTCTTTTACTATTTACACTGATGGCGACAATGTTTGGGTGTCCATTCTCTTTTCGAGGACACACACACTGGAATAGACTCTAGTGACCATAAACCTCTCCTCAAACTTGCTGGTATGCACAAACACAACACAAAGAGGAAATATATGAGATTTATGTGTATTCAGAGTGATTTAAATGCCCAGATAGCAATCTTTTGTCTCATGCTGGACGCAAACAGCCAATCAGAAATCATCATGACAGTGAGCAAATTTCCCCTCCACCTTCTCACCTACTCTTCTGGACAGGCCACTAACATTCACTCTCAAACACACCCCCACATATATGCTACTCTGGAGGCAGGAAGATGGAGGAATTCTGTGCGCCGCTGTTGCTTAGTAACAGCTCAGCTCTGTGCCTTAATTTGAGCAGCCATGCCGCTTCCTCAGCAGGTGCTGCTTTCTGAGCAGTGTGGGTGACTGCTGCTGAGGGAGCATCACACAGCTAGCTTTAATAGAACATATACACATGGTAATTGGCCAGTGGTAACCATGCTATGCTTAATGATATTCATAGGATGTTCCTATCTGTTCTCTGAACGAGCTATCATGTTTGTCTGTATAATATATCGTATGGTCTATCAGTCATCTTTTTCATTGACTTCATAGCCCTCCAACCACAAAATTGTTCTCCATCCATTATTTGATGGTGCACCGGCTTTTGTCACCAGGGATAGAGTGCTATGGATATGCTGATGTCCCCTTATGCTCATCCATCTTCTCCCCCTTTTTCCCTCCACTGAAAGGGAGGCAAAGTGGGGATGCATGTTCGATTTTTGCAGATTTTTTCCAACTAGTTTTGGCCATTGCCAATATGGCTTACCATGATGGCCTACTGGCAGATGCAAACATAAAATACAATGCTTTTCAAAGTATACACATTCACTGGATAAAATAGACTACTGCTTTTATACTAGTATTGTATTAAAGTAAAAAATTTTGCTAGCATGACAACCCTTATTTGTGGCGTTGAAGGAATGTGGTTTGGCTTCTCCTGGCATGACCAACGCTGAGGAATCTTTGTAAATGGCAACACTGTGATCCATTTTAGATACTTCAAAAAACCTCCACACCTATCATGTGTACATAATCAAAGTGCTATCTTATCGGCCTGTCATATGGGCAGAAATGTCCTTTTAAGGCCAATACCACTGTTTAGTTTTAAAGCTTATATGTTCCTGCATCACTGAAGTAAGGCATTAAATTGGCTGTATTTAGCAATAGTCACTGTTTTTTCTTTTAGCCCACTGGTAGAGTTTGCAGTGCACTAGAATGACAGCGAGATCCATCTGTTGCTATATTAGACTGAATGTGAGTCAATTGGCCCTCTGCCCCTCATGCTACCTCATGGAGATGTGGACTGTAACACTGCTATGACTTGACGTGATCATGCATTCCTTTGTGAGTATAAAACGTTTCCTAAAGGGAACATTTGTCACACAGTGTATTATATCTTAGGTCAACAGCCAATTTGTTTACAATAAGCCGCTCACTCTTCAAACACTGCTGTGATAAAAGCACTCTCCCATGCTAGGCTGCTAGTCATGATATGATAAAGCTATGTGGACTTTTACCCAGTTATCATGCAGATTGCAGCGTACAGTGCAGCCAGTCACAGCGTAAAGCACTAATGACATTATACTACACACAGCAGTGTAAGAGCGTGAGGTGGTGCTCCCTTAGCTCTTGTTGATATTCTTAAGGTAAGCCACTCACAGATGACATCATGTGCCACACCTCCAACTGTTAATGCAGTTCTGAGGGACGTGCAGGATGTCTTGCACATATTCTGTGCCTGTATGGAGAACTGGAGAGGCTGTTGTGTCTGTGTTGGGCTCATCATGAACCCATTGGCCTTTCTTTGGTCTGTGTGAATACATAATGAGATAGACCACAGGCCACAAACACGTCATCTTTCATCTAAAGACAACAGACCCACAGTCCTCACTTTTTATTTATTTTTCCCTGTTACTGCTTCTTTATTTTTCAGACTACAGACACTTGGACAATGGCACTTTAACAAAGGCCTGGAGCTCCTTGGGTCCTTGTTGCACTGCGGCAAGTGTCAGAGACCACACTGAAGTCATTCAGTCCCACACAGAGCCTGTTCCTCCCCTGCAACTCTCCTGTTGGTGTAGCGGCAGCTGTGTACTGAGTTGTGGAATTCAACCAGACAATCAGAGCCCTAAATATTGTTAAGCTCAGTAAAACCTGGGTTCTCTGTGCTCTGCTCGCTGGCCCTTTGTGCGTTCGAGTCAGCTGGGGTTAACGGGTCTTGGGTGTCACAAGCAAAGAGAGGGTTAAATGCCAGCAGAACACAGTGTATGACAAAGGACAGATTGAGAGAGGCGGCCCATTGTGGTTACATTTGAAAGGATTGGTCACTTTTGTCCCTTTTGAAATGGCAGATCACTAAAGGATATATCCCAATGTCCTTAAACAAAGATATCTGGTGTGACTCTAAGCCCTTTCTGTAGTGTCAAATGGGTTGAATGCTGATTGGACGTCGGTAGAAAATACGAGGAGGACACAAAACCCATCTGGTCCCTTATATGTAGAGTCATAAATAAAGTCACTCTCTTATTATCGCTACACTAAGCTATGTTTCATCAACAGCTGCTCATGTCTCACTCTCATATCACCAACTCCCAACCCCTCCTAATAACTCATTGAGGACATAATTTTCAGTTGTCTTTTTTCACTGGGCTTTCAGTCTGTTCAGTAATATTTTTGTCTCTATCTATGGCCTAGCATGTGCCAAACCTTTTGGCACTGTTTTGGGGTATTCTTTCTGATCAGGCCTTTTATCCATAATGTCTTTTGCTGGACGGCAAGTCTGCAGTTAAGGGGTAATCTTTTCTAAATGGCACTAAATAAAGTCCCAAATCCCCTACCCTCTGGGCCTAAGAGGATGAATCCCAGCCGCTATGCACAGGGCTTACGGAGGTCTGGGAGTCTGCCAGGCTGACAGTCACACTCGGCAGCCTCCATAGCCGGGGCAGGTAGGTGCATTTTGGGGGTAAAGCGGTCAGATGCTCTTGGGAAACTGCCCTGCTCTTCTTTTCCTGGCCCAGTAGCCTACTCAAGTGGCTGCCAAGCCTAGCAGTCTGTTCTCTGGGTGCTGTCAGAGCTGGCACTCTGCTTTATGATCTCAACCTCTATAAGGATATACAAATTATTATAAAGACCAGCCACACATTATTTCTGCAAAGACATTTTTACTATAAAATTTGATGAAGTGTCCAGACAGATTGGGTCTATCCATAAGATCCACTCACATGGACTAATGTGACCCTCTGTGTCACAGAAGGACTGCCATATGGTATTCTAAAGTAATGAAAGAATCATTCTGCCCAGTTTTAGGTAAAATGGCCTGCTGTTAATCCGTAATGATTTTAAGGGCTTTTGTCCTTAACTCTGATAAACAAAATACCACCCGCACCCATCCACAGTTCAAGTAGAGGCCACATTTACTCTGCACCATTAGTGGAAGGCTTTTTAAGTGTTCCAGGTCTCATTGGGTGAATTGTTTGGGCTGCTTGGAATGTTTTTAGTGTCATGTATAAAGAGTGGAGTGTTTGCACAGTGTGTCTGAATGGAAATAAGCATGCATTAGTGAAGTCCTGCATTAGCATGGAGCAGTGTAAAAGGAGCATGTGTTCAGAATTCTTGGTATTCAGCAGTTTGTTGTCTGTTCATATGACTGAGGGTCCTCAATGAAACTTACATCATGTTTCCCCTCAGGCCTTTCAGAAGTTGTTGTGGCATACTGATAGATAAACTTCACATTGTGACTGCTCAAGGAAATATTGTATTATCTAACTTCGTGTGCGTCATCAGGTCACACTAAAAGACACTGCCTTCTGACTGTGGTAAATATGGGTGAAGCTATAAGGTAACTTCTCTAATGTGTATCAATAAAATTGACACAGTTGAGTTGAGCCATAATGGAGGGGATGGTTTTATTTTGAGTATTTAGTGTACTTGATCTGCCACATTATAAAGTCCACAGTTACAGCTGTTATATACAGTTAAATTTATACCTTTTGAACCTTTTTGACCTTTTGAACCTACCTTTTTGTCATCAGGTGACACTCATGGCTTGATTCCACTGGACATGGCTGCGTTGTGTTACGGCTGCGCCACATTAGCTGGAGCTGATCGCTGCCATTCTACATAATGATTGCGAGCATTGTGTAGATTGGCACAAGATCAGATTGAGTGGGCAGGAAGTCAGACAAAGAAACACCATAGAGAATCTGTTCTGTTTTCAAAATAAGGGACCCTGTGCAGACTTGTGATCTTAAAAACAGACAACAGAGAAACTATACGTAGCCTAGTCTACTTACCCTTGGTAGAAGTTCAATCACAAAAATCACAAAAAAACAACCAAACCCACAAAATCTGAGCAAGTCAACATAATCAGGGGAGCAAAACACTGTGCTGCTGAAATGCTGCTGGTGGGACTAGCAGTCATGTAGAGGATGGATCAAATCCGTGTCACAGATGAGCCATGCTCAGTGGAATCAACAGGTCAGAGACACTGCTTTCTGTGGCAAATATGGATGAAGTAATTTGGTAATCTCAATTATGTGTGTCCTTCAATTTGAATCCAAACACACTTGAGCTGCAACAAAGGAGATGGTTTCATTTTGAGTATTTAGTGTACTTGATTTCCCATATTGTAAAGTCTACAGTTAGTTATTATACACAGTTACATTTATACATTTTGAACCTTTTTGGCCCTTTGAACCTACCTTTTTTCATCAGGTCACACTCAGAGACACTGCCTTCAGGCTGTGGTAAATATGGATGAATTTATTAAGTAATCTCAATCATGTGCATCCATAAAATTTAACCCAAACACAGTTGAGCAGCAATGAAGTGGATGGTTTTGAGTATTTACTGTACTAGATCGCCCATATTGTAAAGCCTGCCATTACAGTTATAATACACATTAAATTTATACCTTTTGAAATACCCTGATGTGTAAAGATTTCTTTAAAACCTCCACAGAAGTAAAAAGTGCATGTAGAGAAGCGGTATGGTAGCCCAGCAGGGTCATGATTCTGCCAGTGTAATCCAATTACTGAAGACTAGAGCCAGATCAGACAGGAGCCCAGGCTAAAAGCAGAGGATGAGGTCATAGAAATGGCTGTATGCCTCCGACAATACAACATGGTTCACTCAGGCAACAGGCCATTCTCCAGTTTGCCTTCTCATATGACTATAAACGATTGTAAATTGGTCAACAAAGAAGCCAGTGTGCATGCACGTGACTGAGCTTGATGTGTGTTTGTGTGTGTGTCAGAAACACAATGGCCACTTATCCCTTCTCTCCTACATGTCGAATTGGCTTTATTTTGTAGTTCCACTGTGTCTTTTGTATCCCATTTTGTACTTTCACCAACTGATTAAACCTAAACCAGCCGTTTCCTTTACTTTAGTCACCACAGACAGCCTATTTTTGGTCAGTTTGGTATTTGTTTTTGTATTAAATTGATTCAGATTAGCCTGTTTGTGGGCTTTTTGTGGCTGTGGTCTGTAATGGAAAAAAAAACACAAGCCTGTGTGTTAGGTAAGTTTGGTCCACAGTAACACAACCTTGCTGTAGGCTATACATTTTTGGTAACCCAAGATACCAAGTTACATAATATCTGAGATAGATACTCTATTTTTCCATTGAAACACATGGTCAAGTTTGCTCTAGGCCTGAGCTGTCATTCACTTCAGTTATGGTCAACTTAATCAGTTCAAGGCAGGGCCATATTTATTTGTATTGAGACTGAAGTGTCTTATATAAGCAGATGAATCAGCTAGGAGTGTGGGTAGAGTATAAGTTAGTGACTGAGTTTGTTTTTTTAAGGCTGCCTGCATCATTCCTTTAATAGAGTCTCAAAATAAGATCTGTGGGCTGTGTCAGATTGCCCAACCTTCCTTATCTTCTTTGCCACAGAATCCAAGCAACATGATCGGCACAGAATGCCACATCACATAAATTATGTCAAAGGTCTCTCCAGAATACTTGTTTATGGCTTTGTGTTTGGATGATAAATCTTGGATATGGGTTTCCTGTAACCATAAGAATTGAGCCTAAGCAAAGCTTTGGTCCATCAAGTCTTCCTTCTTCCTTCTATTCAAATGAAATCAGTGCTCACATCCCCTGCCCCCCTGCTCTGCATCCTGTTTACTTGCGAGGAGTTTGGCTTTTTATAGTGGATGGGAAGCATATGAAATGTGGCTCTGTATCAGTCCGGATATCTTTTTAGTGGATCGGAGGAAATGGCTGCATGAGGTTCATCAGTCAGGTCACTTCTGTCACCTGTGTGCAACAAGGAACAACGAAGGATAAAACTGAACAATAGAGATTCTTTATGAGAAAAGAGGAATGTGCTTGCCTCCTCTGGTGTGTTAACATCAGGGGGAGGCAAGCATTATGCTGCATTTCCTCACAATCTTCTGGCCATTACCACGGCAACAGAGACAGGAACTGACAGTCAACATCCGTATAGACTCACCCTAGATTTAGATTGCACTCTTTAAAATATTTTGTGCCTCAGAAGATGTTCATCAGTAGTTTTTTTTTTACATGTGTGTGGGTGTTCAAAATATGTGAATCAAATCAGGTTCGCTTAGTCATCAGCAGACTTAACTAACATCCCAGATGCAATGGATACTTTTTAAACTGGTTAGGTGGATTTGCAAGTTTCCCCCAGCAATCTATACCTTTTTTTTCTATACCTTCAGAGTTTGTATGTTCTTTCAGTGTCTGCAGGGTTTTTTTCTTTTCGGGTGAGCAGGCTTCCTCCCACAGTCCAAAGACATGCAGGTTAGGTTAATTGATGATTCTAAATTGCCCGTAGGTGTGAATGTGAGGGTTACTGGTTGATTTTCTGTATGTGAACTGGTGACCTGTCCAGGGTGTCCCCCACCTCTCACCCTATGTCAACTGGGATAGGATCCAGCCCCCTCGTGGCCCTTCAAGGATAAACGGTATAGATAATGGCTGGTTGTTTCCTGAAGGCATCATTTCTGATGAAAAATGAGCTAGATTTCTTTGCTAGCTGAGGAAACTGTCAGTTTACACTGCAGTGTGTTCCACCTTTAGATGTGTCATTTTCTAGACACTGCTGTTTCATTTTTTTATTCTGCCATTCTGCAGCCCCGACATATCGAAACTTGGTGGCCACAGAGTAACTTTTTGTGGCTGCTGGCCATTGGTCAAACCACGCCCTTTAATGACCTCTTGGAATTTCGCACATTGAGGTTTTTCCTTAGGGGTATTTTTTATCACACTGAGCTGAAGGCAATATCCCTAGAGAAACAAAAGATATGAGATGGGGGTGCAACACTCTTTGCTTTTTAGTATATATCGAGAGCAGGAATAAACATGTGGTAGTTATAAGTGGACAGATGGGTGGTGATTGACCTCAACCCCACCCCTAGATATGCATATGACTTACCCCACCCATTTCCTTTAACTAAAGAGGAGTTTTGTTGTTTGGTTTGTCCCAGTGCACCCTGTGGTTTCGTGCAGCACATAAAGAGATCAGGGATGAGATGACAGATAGCGCTCTCTGTTTACATGCATACATATTCTGGCACACCCCTTACTGCTTCCTCCGAAATTCGACATAGTCCACTCATCTCAATTATCTTCTGACTGGCAGAGTCGTGCCTCCCATCTCACCTAAATTGATTAAACCAGAGGGCAGAGTCTCCTCATTTTAATCGACCATCTATTCAAACATTAGCAAACCCAATTTAAAAGAGCTGTCCCTTCTCCCTGGGGGTCTTTTTAACTTCTGCAGCACAGTGCAGTCAGAGAACAGTGGTATGTCTACACTCTCCACACCCACTCCCCAACACCACCCTCCTCTCCTACTTCTTCCCCAGGCTCCTATTGTAAATAGGCTAGTGGGTCTGGGTCCCCCTGTCGCAGCGTGTCGTACCCGAGTCTCACGGAGCCCACGCTTTGAACCCCTCAGGCATGACTGAACAGGGGAGAGAGACGGAGTTAAGAATTGGGAATAGAATAGGGGGTAAAAGGGAGGGGAGATAAGAAGACAGAGTTGTATAGTGGGGCAGGGGGGTGCCTGTACAGCAATAACAACATTAGAGTTTGGGCTCAGAGGGAGCAAGGAGAGGAGGGGTTTTAATTGGATGTGTGCCAGTCTCTCAGGGGTCCTTGAAAAACAGGGATAGCAGATAGAGAAAGGGAGAGAGGTTTGGATGGGAGGGGCACTGCTGGGTACTCCCTGGGTTTCCTGTGGGAACCAGCTCACTCTCTTAGATGGGAGAAGAATGGGGGTTCCTCCATCAGCTGGCTTAATGAGTTTAAAGTGCTGGGACTTTAAATAGAGAATAACCAGCTGTCCTTTTTTTGGTATACAACTAGTGGTGTAAGGAAATATCAACACACGTGTATCGCAATATTATGTTTTGTGATACTGTATCAATTCTTAAAGACACTGTGTCGTGACATTGTGATGCATGCAAAGATTCATGGCAGTGGTTCATTTTGTATTGTCTAAACACCCGACCCCTGTCTATCTTCACTGCTCTGATTGCAAAAAGTAACTTTTAATTGAGATTTTATGCTTATGGTGGTGTGTTCTTCATACGATTGACAGTTTCCTGAAATTAGGATAATAGAATATATCACATGTGCGGCGTAGTGTATTGTAATATATTGCGATATATTAAAACATATTGCAGTATATTGAATCGTAACTCGTGAATTGTGATACACGTCGTTTCGCCAGCAGAGGTGTCATAATTTTCCAAATCCACGATTGGATATGACTTTGAACTTTAAGTTCACGATTTGATTAGGTTTTTCAGTTTAAGCCCTTTTCTTTGCACTGACGGCTATGCCATTTTTAGACTATCACATTTTGATTTTTAAAGATTGACAAGTTTATTTCTTCTTGAAATTGAAAGCTCATTTTGATCAATTTTCGATTTGATATTATACCTGTGGCACCCGTAATCGCCAGATTCTTGCCCATCCACAAACCTAATGCAAACACAGCTTAATAAATGTATCTCATGAAAGAGTGGTAGGCTGTTTTCCTGCATTTGTTCAGCTTTGACTGGAGGGCATTGTGTTTTGGACTTATCTTTCATCTTTTTTTCATTATTTTACTTGAATGCTCTGTGGTTAGAGAGAGGGTCAGGTCTTGTAGAGTTCACCCAAGTATTTAAATAAAAGGAATGAAAGAACGTATTGTTTAAAGCAAACCAAAGACAATTGTTTGTCTGCTGTACTGTTTGTCTGATACTGTTTTCTATTTAACCTTCAGTGTTTTATTTGCGCGCAGATATGATCTATCATTTGCAGAGTAGTGGTGAACCTCATTCTTTTCAAACTGACATTGCCTCATATGGAAGGGTTGCCACGCTGACCCATGATTTAACCTCAGTAGTGGAGAAAATGCACATGCACACAGTCACATACAGGATTTAATTACAGCAAATGCGGAGGGGAGGCCATTAGTCTCTGTCTGGCCGGGAGGAAGGGCAGGACCTGCCCATTGAGACCATCTTTTGGGTTTGGGAGTGTGAATGGAGAGAGAGGAAGGACAGGGGAGTTATGGATAGTACATAGGATAGATTGGGAGATAACTTTAGCCATGTTTGTGAGTGGAAATTTGACAGAGTAGATCAGGAGTGATGAATAAGTTGCATTCAAGTGGCAACACATGAAGCAGCTCAGATGGAAAACCTCAGGAAGAAGCAAAATCGAGTTTCTACAGTCCCTCCCCCATCTGTCAATGCTTCAGCCTGATTGATTAGCCATGTCTCGACTCTAATGGGGTCTGTGGTGATGAGGGGAAATGCAATGGGACTCACATACAACATTGCATTAGACTCTCACATACAATATTAATTTGATAAATGATTATTGGTAAGGTGAAATGGCGGAAGGCGAAGGGTTTGATAAGAAAACCTTCACCACTAACAATGAACAAATACTAGGTACTTAACAAAATATCTGTATAAAATACATAATTCAAACATTCATTGCCAAAGACAATTCAAGATGTTTGTAGCCCATGCTCAATTCATGGCTGGCTACTTGTATTTTATTAAGGAAGGAAACCAGAAGTTAAAAGGAAAAACAAATTTATATGAAAAAAAGCTTAATACATCAGATTTATTCTATTCATAACTTGAGCCTTTGGTATTGATACATTCTTGATGAATAGACAAACAATGTCTATACCATTTCCCTTCACTGTCCTCTGTCTCCCTGCAAACCTGACCTTGGACTTTGGGAGAAAATATAATCACGTGTGTGGGTGTGTGTGGGAGTTCACAAACATATGCATATATGCCTGTGTGTGTTTATATGTGAGCCTGGCCCCAGCTGCAGCCCCAGCTGCTCCCCTCCTCCATCATTTACGTCAGAAACAACAAGAGGCTGTTCAGCTGTGGAAGTCATATGTAAAAGTTCCACAGGGGAGCAGTGTCTTTTGGGAAATATGGTGAAATACACCCTAAATAGAGACCCTGGTCTGATTCATTGCTTGTTTACTATGATGATTGACATGGACTTGGCCAGATAAGCAAAAAGCAAAAACCAAAATACTTGAAAGCAACCTCAGACCAGCGTGCTCTTTGTGCAAACAAATCTCAATTTGGAGAGGCATGGGACACGGCTGAGGAGGACTGCTGCCAGAGGAAGAGGGAGGAGAACAGGCTGCGCAAGGCTGAGCTCTGAAACAGCCATCTGTGTCGGTGGCACCCTCCTGCCCTGCCTCTACTGACCGCCTCTCGCTCTGTCACTGTAATTGGCATAGTAACCATAACGACGGCTGTTCCCCTGGGGTGCGGGCGCGTGGACCTGGGAGATCTCAGCCAGACGCAGAGTGTCAGGCAGAAAGGGGAACCGACAGGCTGACTGCGGGCAGGGGCAGATAAGGCTGTCTTTGCATTGCAAATGATTGAGGTTGTGAATGCCCAGAGCTGGAGCTGGTATGGAACACAGCCGTGATATGAAGGATGATAAAAAGCCAAGACTCCAACCCAGACGCCGATATGGTGGTGCAATATATCAGGCCCATTGAATCTGTGCTCTCCCTCGAGAGACTGGCTTTTTCCTCCATTCTGTGGCAGATTTAGCTGAACAATAGACCCAATAAACAGACGGGGATAAACACATGCTTCCCTGTGATTAATTGACTGCTGCGATTTAATACTGAAGACAAAAGTAGAGTTCAAAACCTTGTGGTTCATCTCATTTGCACAAGACCGAACAGACATTTTTTCATTTCGTCATAGAAGAGAGAAACAAAAACGGTAACTCAAGTCAAGACAAACCTTCTCCGGAAACACTTAACCCCACCAAAATCTGTTTTTTCTAAATGTTGACAGTGGAACATGGTTTGTTTTTAGGCTTAGCTTGTGTTTTACTCATGAGTGGTGTGAAAATAACCCTTTCTCATTACACAACCTGGTCTCTCCAGGAAATTGCGATGTTGCAATCACAACAATTAAGGCAAATTCAACCAATCCTTGAGAATTCTGCATAGCCTTGCACTTTGGCACTTTGATCAAATCATCACTGCACCTTCTGTGCAAATTTGACCAACAATCATAGCTACCTGCTGGTTCCACCACTTGTAGCGGTCCCCTGCACAAACGTCATACATGAACGTGTCAGTGAACTGCCTCAGTGTTTTATTGTTCACTATTTTTTGTTTTTTTTGTTTTTTTATTTTGTCATGGGTACTGAAAAGAACACAAGCTTTGTTATTGTCATTGGGATTTGTCAATGCTCTGTGCACTTTTATATATTATAATTTTGTGCTTGATGTTTTCACTAAGTTTGAGTTTCCTGTGGAATATGCCCCAGGTGCACTATTTGTTAGAATTTTTGTAATCCTGAGCTATTTTGGTAAGCTTACTTAGACCATTCAGAAAAAAAGTGCCATTTTATCCTCCCCAGAACAAGTTATTTTCGATGAATTATCCAACAAACAAAAAGAAAACACTGTTTTTTGCAATGTTCACTTTGCAGTTTTTAGTAAAGCTGCAGTGAAATCAAGCATTTCAAGCTGCAATAATCCTTTAAAAAAGCCCACAGAATCCTGGAGGGACTGTGTGACATGTAAAAACAGCCTTCATCATATATGTGTCATATATACCGAAGGCTTAATAAACTGTGCTCAGACTCTGCTTTTTCAGCTCACTGCCAGGGGCATAATGACTGTTTTGACCCTGTAATAACACAGGAGCGAGCCCGTGAACACCCACTGTATAGAGCCTTCACTCTGACTCAGACAGAATAATGGCAGTGTGGGGCTTGTGTGTCCTCCCTTTGCAGGTGTTTCACCTTCATAAAGGAGAAATATTTTCTTTGAGCTCCTGTCTTTGTAGACGTATGATGAATATAGATCAGCAGCATGTCTGATCTGACCACTTCACACAGAATCTCTAATGCTGACTTCAGATTAGTGGCCTATGTGAAGTCAGAATAAAACATGAAATGTAGTTTTCCCCAGCCACATGTGATGAAAGCACCAGCGCTTAATCACTACACCGTGATGTAAGCAGGGAGAATTTATGTCAAGATTTTGTATCACTGAGCTCCTGCAGCCCAATTAGGCTATTCTGATATTTTATATGGTTGAGGACGACTTCTTCACTGAGGCATGTAAAGGGCCTCATGAGTCTGATTAGTACACCACTGCTACTCAGAGACCTGCATGTATGTGTGTGCATACATGTGTGTGCGTAAAGTGCATGTTTCTACCTTCTCCCAGTGGCTCCATCCCCTCTAGCGTTCTCTCTTTCTCTGTCCTGCCCTGCAACTCAAGAGATCCACAATCTGGCACAGCTCTGTGGTTGTTTTTAGGAGGTTCACGCCCTTCAAGTGAAGAGAATATAACACTCAGCCAGTTTACTTGAGGCTAAATAATTTTTTTTTGAGGAAATATGTGCCTTATAGACTCACATGTGGTCTAACCTCTGCTTTCTCATATTCTCTGTGGTGTGTTCCTTGCCTTTAGCATGCAGGCTGCATCCCCTGTATGTGTTGGCAACATGAGTTGCATGCAGCGTTGCCGGAACCCCTACAAGGCTTTGAACGCTTCTCTATCTCAGAGGGGAGAGCAGCAAGCCTCGACATGGCTGGAGCACCAGGTGCTGCAGTATGGCTGACTGCAGGGCACACTGGGAAAATTGGAAATGGATGGGTGTGTGTGTGTTGAGTGTGTGAAATTGTCCAGGCCTGTGTGTGAATTATCGCCCAACGGCTCTGTGCTATGCAGTGAATCAATGTGGCTCTGTGCCAGGCAACAGCTAATATCTCTGCTTCCTTCGTTTGCATTTCTCTCACCCTTTTATTTGTCCTTTCTATTCTCTGTCTGTTTGGCACATATCATGTCATGCGTCCATGTTACTGTTAAATATGACAGTGTCTTCTACATGTTCTAGAGTTTGCCATAGAAAATCCCTGCCTGAAAGGTCCAGATTTAGAGTTGCTGATGTGTTAAGAAAGGGGATAATTTAAATGAGTGGAGAGTTAATCATAACCTCCAAGGATTTGTCAAGGGAAGAAAGTGGATCTCTGTCTTTCCCATTTCCTTCCCATCCCCACTAGAGTAAAGTCTGAGGTAAATAATTAGCTTCTCTGTTACTCATTATAGCGAGTGTCATTGGCTTTGGCATAACATGCACTAATCAGCAACAGTGCTCCTCTCAGTAAATTGAGTTAACTCAAACAAACAGACACGGCCACGTGACATGGTGTGCATTCCTCACAGAACCATGTTAAACGGCCTGTTGACACAGAAAGAACACAGTGAGGGTATTATGTCCTAAAGAAATAA
Organism: Lutjanus campechanus; assembly: GCA_027495735.1. Taxonomy (NCBI): domain Eukaryota; kingdom Metazoa; phylum Chordata; class Actinopteri; order Lutjaniformes; family Lutjanidae; genus Lutjanus; species Lutjanus campechanus. The sequence continues at coordinate 11,164 of JAJHUR010113874.1, read as the reverse complement.
ATAAATTATAGTGTAGTGAGGCTTTTTAGTGTAGAATAGTGGGTCAACCGGCAGGGCTAGTTCATATGTGTGTGTTGTAGGATGCCACTGACTCGCCGGATGCTTTTTGACCTCATGCCTCGAGAGATCTGTATTATGAACAGTTGATAGTGGACAGCTAAATATAGAGTCAACAAACACCTCGAAGCAATCCGTCCCCTCGAAGTCACTGGGTGCGCAGTGGCCTGTGAATGGAGATGGACAGGAAAAAGAGAGCATGTCTCTGTTTATTATCACAAACTGTGACTCCACGTGAGCTGGGACTCACGAGGCAGGCGAATCCATTCACTGCTTTTTTTTTTTTCTTCTTCCCACTCCTCCTCTCTTCCTCTGCAGTCGCCTACAATGACTGAGGCTGACCAGCCTTCACTGTTTGCTGGAACACTGCTCTGGCATCCAGGGTCAACCCCGACACTCTGACCATCTGTATGAGTGACTAAACTCATCGAGATGACAGAGTTATATTGTTCAGCATTCGTCACAGCAGTGTCTTTGTCATAGCACAAGAATGCTGCTGAAGAGACTGAAAACCTCAGCCCACTCTGCTCCACAATGCTCGCCAAATGCATTCTCATATCACATTTCTGCATCTCGAGTTGTATCGTCTGGTATTGCACAGTCGGCATGTCCTGCCGTGCCCTATCTGGCATCATCTAGTCAGATTATCATGTCAGCATTATGCCTCAAAATCAGTGTTTGGATAAGAGGAGCCAGCCCACTGTCTCTTTTTTTTTTACTCTGTGGGCTTTTCCCCACACAGTATGCAGATGTGACTTTATCTTCTATGCTAAAAAATATTCTCACTAGATGAGACTTTTGTTGGCTTCATTTTTTCTTTTGATTTTCACTCCCACTGACATCTTTACTGCCAGTCTTTCATGGGTCTGGAATTCTGGTTTGACTTTACTCCGGTTTTGACAGTCCCTGTCTCCAAATTTTCATTTCTCTCTCATCTTGAGGATGCATTAACCTACTTATTTTCAAGCAAAGGTAGAACCTGACCGATATATTGGTTAACCAGCATTATTGACCAGTATGGGCCTGATATGGACCTATCACAGATATATCTGTATTGGCGTGTATTTTTTAATATATGCACCTATATGAAAACCTTTTTTACAGAACTTATAATGCAATGATGTTTGAAGATAGCACAATGGGGAACATTTAGGAGGACAAGACGAGCTCCATGGCAGGTATAAAGGCAGAGAGGCTATGCTTTTTGTTTTATAATCTACCCCTAAATGACTGACAGTATTAAAATAATCAGCAATTGGCTGATGTTGATGTTTATTTAGCTATTGATTTCATTTATATTTACTTTACTCAAAAATCCTACATCGATTGGGCTCTAAGGCTTAAATCTTCACTATTCCAGCTGCACTAATGGAAGGTGCAGCTCTTTTCAATCTGGCTCAGCCACAAGGAAGCTGACTGTCTCCTCTCTCTGTCTTATGCCGTTTCCATTTTTCCATTTCTGTCTGCCTCTCCTCCTGGTCTTTGTTCAGCAAGCTTTACTTTCCCATTAGATGCAGACCGTGAGACCACAGGGGGCTTAATGGAAACTGTAACAATGAGATGATTATAGCTGGACCAGAGATAGGAGAATCTGATCCAAATCCGGAGAGTTTCCTAATTGGCTTTTGGACCTAAGGCAGGGCTTTTCATGAGGACTCACCATATTGATCAAATCCAGGCCTCTTTGTGTACGTGTGTATATTAACTTGAATGCACCCATTGGTTTTATTCTTCTCCATATCTCTTGATGCAGCTTGATCTGCTCACTGTTTTCACTGTTAATGCCACAGAATCCCTGTTCTCTGCTAGCAGGACAGAAACTAAAATAGAATTTTAGATTCGGTTTACTTCAGCTCCACAGAGCCTCTGAGACTGGAAGTATTGATCTGTTTGTTACCTGTCAGAGACCCGAAGCCCATCTCCCTTGTGATCCTGACTCACCGGATCAGAGGAGCGTGCGCAGGAGGATTCAGGAGTGAACTCTGTGACCTATATTCTCCCCGCTTTAACTTCCTACACCATGTAAGGTGTTGTGAACATAAGCAGCGGGGCCGTAGCTTTCAGAACCCAATGTTTAACATTACCTTTCAGTTAGTCAGCAGGGATCGCATAACAAAACGTTGAGTCCTGATTTGTCTCACCTTCTAATCAGTGGACTTTGCCTCTGAACGCTGTGTCTTTGGTCAGATTAGAGGACGACGCAACAATCACACCCTGTTCCAGCATGCTTTGAACTCAAACACACAAGCAGCCTTTATTAAATCAAAGACTTTTTTTCCTGGCGAGGATCACGCTGTCGTAGCAACGTTTTGTTTTGCTGAAAGATAAACCAACAGATAGCTGATCGAGTTTAACACCATGGGTGTAAAATTACCGGAGAAACCAGTGTTTTGATATAGGCTTCACGTAAGACAAAAAGTAAAGGCATGGCAACGGGTCCTTCCTTAAATTAGCCTGCATTCATGCACCCACGCACTTTATTTATACCTTCGAAGGTTTCCATGTGCTAATCTTATGACTGGGGTAGTCAGATCCTCTGTCATGGTGTGAGCAACGAATGGGGAAGTCATGAAAATACTTCTGACGGCTGAGAAAGAAAAAAAATATATCAGACTTGACTCGTCTCATTGTATCATCTCCTCAATCACATGATGCTTTTGATCACAGTGATTACTCACTTTGATCTGTGCATGGCAGCCCACAGTATAAAGACCAGCCCAGCAGGGTGTCTAACCTCAACCCATAATGTATGCACTCATCTGGAATCAGACATGTGGTTCTGTAGAACGATAAATCTCTTAAATTATTGACTTTTCCTTTTGTACAATCATAATGTTCGCCATAGCCTTCTGTGAGTAAAATCTGTGATGAAATCCAGTCCAGACGACGTGCTTATGACGAAAAAACCTGCCTTTGATTAGCTTTACAAGGGATTAATAATCCATGCTCACATATCCAATGTAAAAGAAAAACCCTGCAACATATGGCAAACTAAACATGAATTATAAATTGGGCGGGCAGCTCACTGTGGGATTATGGGCTTGGTCGCGTGCGTCCCCAATTTACCCTCCCCTAAAAGTAGCCTAAACCCACGCTTGAGGGAGCTGAGATTAAAGGCCCTGGGTCAGTGGGTTTTGGCTAGGGGCTCTACTTCATGTGTGAAGGACAGGCCTCTGAGATTGGATTGATTGGAGTCCCTTCGATATCCACCGCGAGATTATAATGATGGGATTCCCTGGTTTCTGATTGGGTTAATCCCGTCTCTTGTAATGACATTCTAATTAAATACAGTCTACTGCTGATTGATGGCGTGATTTTGTAAAGGAGGGAGGTGGTCTCAGGTACACAACATAGAAAATTTTTTGTTTGTTTTTGTATTTTTTTAAATTGAAAACCAGCACACAGTGTTGGTACATAAAAAGTCACTGACCTCCGTCTGGTTTTGCTTCAATGAGCACTTAGGCCATTATTTTTATAGTTTTGACAGTCTTACCTCCCAGTGGTCAAAGTAGCATGATTTTTTTGCTTATATTGACAATGATGTATGTATGATGTATTCAGCAAATGTTATTTTGATTTTCAATCAATCTGCAGAATATTTTTTCTATGAATCATTTAATTGTGTGTTCCATTAAATGTCAGAAAATAGTGTAAAGTGTTCATCACAGTTTCCTGAAACCCAACCTTAAATCGCAATTTTTTCGAGTCCAAGGCTCAAAGATATTAAGTTTAGTATCATATAAGACAAAGGACAGCAGCAGATCCTCACATTCAAGAGGCTTTTTTGCTCGAAAAATAACTCAATTTTTAAATCAGTCATCAAAATAGTTTCTGATTAATTTTGTCGCGTAACTAATGGATTAATGCAAGGGTTCCCAAAATTTTTCATGTCGAGGACCATCACAATAGATGCATGTTAGACCACAGACCCCCAATTAGAGCAGATTTTTTTGTTTTTTTTAAGGAATCCCTTTCAAGTATTTTTTTTAATTTGAAATGATAAAGATATTAAAGTCTTCATGTTCAATAAATGATCAAACTATAAATTATGATCAATCAAAACGGCCAACCCTATTTATTCCCCTGATGTTCCAATTCCCACAAAAATATGATAAAACTTTAAATATTCTATTCCTTCTTTAGCTTGGGACGCCCTACAACCCACTCCTGGACCCCAGTTTGACAACCACTGGATTAATCAAAAATTCTGCTCTTGTTTTTTTTTAGCTCAGTCAGTATTTGATCTGTGCTGTAACTGGATAAAAAATGTTGGCAGAAATCAGTTCACTGTCATAACAGTGAAAACGTCTTGTGACATTAGCACAATTAGATATGTACTAATATGAAGTTGCTTGCGAAGAGGTTTGTCCAAACAAGGTCTGCAGATGAAGTTCCTCATGTTACTGACAAAGTTAGCACTATTTCAAACTGCTGCTGCTTCTATAAAAAGCATATTGTGCCTCAGTGTGACACTGTATCTCTTCAACATTGCTATCTCCCAGCTTGAACCGTCATCTTTCCTGGAATGTGAGAGATATTGCAGCCACCCTGCACGAGACATGATGTCACGCTCCTCTGTAACCCATTAAACCAGTTTTCCACATTCACGTATTCATCTAAGTCCTGCAAGTAGGCCAGTTCGACTAATACAAATTTTTCCAGATTTTCCTTCCTCTAAAGGAATTACTGGGATTAATACGATACGCAGTCAAACAGAGAAAATCCTGCAGCAGCAGCCAGTCACGTGCAGATATAAAGGGGTAGCAAGCAGGTCACAGAGAAGAGAGAATGCACTGCAGCTGCAAACAAGGTCAGATTCAGCGCCTCAGGTGATTTCAGATTACTGCCAGTGCTCGAGCTGTGAGGCGAGATGAGAATCGAAATTTCCATCGGATCGCTGCTGGTTGCAGGATTGGAAATGAAATCTGTAATCAGGAGGGTGATTATTTTGAGAAGGCGGAGAGTAGCCTAACCTAGATTCAGCTGCAGTTAAGATCTCTCTGTGACTCTGTTTGTCCCTCAGGTTGTTCATATTTTGCTGCCTTACAGGCCACCAACAAATTAAGGTCAAAATTAAATCAGCACTAATAACAGCGACTGTTTCATAATGCATAGTCCAACTACAGTATGTGACTCCTCTCAGCCTTTGAACAGAGAATACCCCCCTCCAGAAGGTCGAAGCCTCAGCCTGTCTTCTATAGTTATTTAATCTTCATAAACTTCAACCCCCCTCGGGCAATCCATAAAAATCAAATAATATCTGCTGACCTTAGCGCACTCGGATATGATCTCCTAAGGTATTAAGAGCATTAGAATACAGGCTTCTCATGATCACCCAGACACTAGTCCATTTGCTCTACTTTTCCTGTTTGGTTTTCCCATCTGTGGAGTCACTGCAGAGCACGTGCAGGGGAGGCTAACATCCTGCGGGTAGGGGAGGGGAGGGAGGGAGGGATGGAGGGGAACAAGGGGGAAGACGGGATGATGCAGCCCAGATGGAGCCTAACTGATTATCTCCACGGGGCAACGGCAGTATTTTGGGAGGTTTTTTGAGCCCCAGCTGAACCACAGTAGCGCAGATTAATGTCACTTAAAAATGGCAAACTTTTTTCAACTGCAATCCTGATATAAAGAAATGTAATAGTTAATGCTTCACTAAATAGTATTAACAAAGAATTAACAACCAATCCCACTATAGCGTCTAACCAACAGCTCTCTTCCTCTTGTTGTGTCTCCAGGCCTTTGGACAAGCCTACTCCAACCACAGGAAGGTGGCAGCGGATGGGGAGAGCCGTGAGGAGTCTCTTATCCAGGAGTCGGCCTGTAAGGAGGCCTACTACGAGCAGAGGGTCCTGGAGCTGCAGAATGAGCTCCGCCAGACACGCAACATGCTCACCAATACCCAGTCTGAGAACGAACGCCTGAACACCATCTCCCAAGAGATGAGAGAGGTAAGAAAGGGGGATACACAACCAAAATTATAACAGAATTATTCCTGGTTTTAAAGGAGAAATCTGTAATATATTTACAGATAACCCTAACTCTACACTCCTGCAGTATTCCTGCAGCCTGCCTGAGCTTCCCTGATTCTTGGGAGGAGGAGCCACAATTCGCATCAACCATAGATTGTATATTAGATAGGATTTCAACCTATTTAATATACAGTGTATGGCTCCAACTCACTATTTGGACTGCCCTACTCATTTTTGGACATGCAATTGCTACATATTGCTCCTTTAAAAAGCGAGTTACAACTTGATCTGTTCAATACGGTCAGCTGGATATGTATCATACGATGCTACAAACGCACACTGCACATATGATTTTGAAACGTCAATAAAAGAGAACTGGGTAATGTCAGTTCAGAGAATATTACTGTTCATGATGAAGCACTGTTTTGTGGTATTTTTGCCTGCGTCAGTATTTTAAAAAATGAGCTTATATCTGAGTTGAAGCAGAGGGTTCTGTCTGCTCTTGTTTGCCTGCAGCTATTTAGAACAACGGGTGTGTTTGTTGATGCTATCATCTGTTGCTGTTAATCTGTCTGAAGCTGCAGAAAACATAACAGACATTCAGCAGTGATTCAAGCTGAGTGTTGAGCCCTGGAGGAAACTGGGACATACAGCTTTTCAGTTTTTATTAAGTTTAATGGGTGCAAAGAATCAAGTTTCAAATGAAGAAGCAGATGAGTTGTCCTCGGATTAGTGCTGCACCCACAGTCATTTACCACTGTTCCCCTCAGTATTGCTGCTCAGGCCTGTATTATTTAAGGTGTGATTTCAGAGATGACAACTGGTGTGTTTCTGACATGCTAAAACAGGACTAATCATACCATAATGACTTTAGACTCTAGACAGACTTGCCTTTAAGGCTGAAGTGTCCTCCACCCATATAGTGATGCAGGGTGGAGTTGTAATTACAGATCGAAGAAAAACATTGAGTCCATGGGAAGCATGTTCTTTTGTGAAGGATGGCATGATCCTACATGAGTAATTAATCATTTAATATCTTAAATTTGTGTGAACCGTTGCATGACAATAGTGCTTAACCTGTTGCACCAGCATTAATGACATGCATCATTATAAATTGTCACTCCAGATGAGCCCTTTACCCGCCTGGTAACCGAAATTTGTTTGACCAAACCTTTTCCCTAAATCAGAGCATGCCACATTCCAGCAAACATTATCATACTCTACTCTCTTAAGCTTCCCTAACTATCATAATGTGAACCTTTATTGTCTGTGCCCCACTTTGGACAATATCTGACCTCTTCACTGTTTCCATTTACATATAGTCACAGCTAATTGACCTCATTAGAAGAGACAAGAGCGCAGGGCAGAGCGTGGGTTGTGCGTCTTTGCCAGTGGCCGTGTATGTGTGTTGTTTTGGGATGGAGCTGGCGATGATGAGGAGATTGAATTAACAGGAGAGCAGCACAGGTTTACTGAGAGATGTTTTGAGGAAGCCCGTTTGACACAAAGACAGCGAGACATAAAAGGATGAAAAGAGATAACAGAGTCTGACAGGAGGGGGGGGCTGTTCTCGCTAGAATGATAAAGAGAGCGGAGGTTTGAAGAAGAATCACCTTGTTTGAAGAGTTTAGAGAAAGGGAGGAAGGAAGGAACAGACTAGCCTTCTCATGCCAGCAAGGAGATCCATTTTCTGTGTTCCTAGTTCATATCAGTATTTTGTACGGGGATTCTTTGGTCCCAACAACAATACACCACAACAGCACTTTTGTGTACCTCTGCACCCATGTACCACATGTACCAATGCAGTATGATATTCAGTAATCGTGCCAGGTACTGAACTTTGATACTTTTATGGTACCAACTGAATTGCTTTGATCCTAACGAGTATTGAAAAAGGTCTTCTCACTCGGTGACTTCGATACCTAAGGAGTAAATCTCATCTGCACCAGACACTAAGCATGGAGCATGCTTGTACCGAGCCAGAACATTACGTCCTGAGACAGGTATCATTTTTTTCGTTTTTTGCCACCAGCCAGTTATCTCCACACATAACTAATGTTAAGTGAACTTTGTGCTGCCTCTTAGTTAGCCAGTTTAGCTAACCTGTTAGCTTGCCAATACAGAGGTGGAGAGCGTTTCTAACAGGTAACAAAACCGGTGAAAATAGAGAAATAGTTATATAAGTTATCATGGTAAATGTTTGACAGATCCGGTCTAGCTGCTCTTCACCATGGGCAAAGTAAGATGTCTTACTCTGCCACCATTCACCAGACCCACAAACGTAACTACTGTTTATTCTTAAAGTCTGTTTAAAGGACAAAGGGAATTTTTCTTCTCAACACATTATGCATGTTAGAAAATGTGAAAACACTGAGACCTACATAGTTCTGAATTCTGTTCATGATTTAAATTATTTTTAGATAGTAAAATACTACACAGATGTTCCATCACGTTCTTTATTTTAGTGCAGTTGTCCAAGTAAAAGTGCGCAGTTAACAAATTGTTTCTCCACCTGCTCCCAGGTCTTCAAACAGCTTCCGCCTTTGAAGACAGTAATTGTACCATGATGTTATTTTCTTTTTGTTGAAATTATTTTTTATAAAATTGACATTAAAAAAAGTGTAGTTCAGGAACCATGATCAAAGTCAAGGTATTGAATCTGTACCCATATTAGAGCTGCAACAACTATGACTCGTTTATTAAATTAATTGCCAACTATTCTGATAATCAAATTGTTATGAGTAATTTTTAAAGAAAAAAGTTAAAAGTCTCTGATTCCAGTATCTTAAATGTGAAATTTTTCTGGTTTATTTATTCCTCTATGACTGTAAACTGAATATCTTTGAGTAGTGGACAAAGTAATACATTTGAGGACATCATTTTCAACTTTAAGAAACACTGATTGTTATTGTCACAGATTAATTGACAATTACTCGTACTGAACATTTTTCAACAACATTACCCAGGTCTATTCAGCATGTCTTTTTTTAATTTCTGGTCTCTCCTTTCTCTCCTCCCTGTATAATGCCCTCACGATGTGGTAGTTAAACCCACCAGTGTTGCAAATCTTTCTGTGTTTGTGCACAGCAGATTTTGTTGATCCACTGTTTTGCAGGTCAAGTTGGTAATTCCAGTGTAATTGGAAGGGGGCAAGTTAAAGAGGGGGTCCCTTCCTGAGTGAGTCCAAAGTCTTTGGCTGGCAGCTGCAGGAATCACTGCTGTTTTTTGTGAGTCACTGCTTGAGACAGATGTCAGCAGCGTTTCTTGCTGAGATTAGTGAAAAAGACTTTAAAATGGCGTGCTCCTCACAACGACTTAAGTTCAGGAAAGCTCCAAATTCTACTATAATTAGGTCAGCTGCTGCTCAGCTCTGCAACTACATTGGTATAAGTTTGGCATTATGGAAGCCAGATGCGTCCCGCCATGTTTTTGTAACAGAACATGTGTAAAACTTTACTGCCTGGAGCCATTTTAGAGTCAACATGAACATGATTACTCTCTACAAAGATATTATGCCTCTGAGTTTATTTACCTCGTATTTATATTTATTTATATTTATATTTATTTGAGAAAAGAGAATACAGTGATCTACAGCTTTGGTGTAACTGGTGTTGCACTGGTGGTCTGCTTCATGGCCTTTTTGCAGGTGTCATTCGCATTATAAACACCCTGATGCAGCATCATGGGCCCCGGCCAGCTCTAATTGGCTAGATAAAAGGGCTGGAGTGTAAATCGCCCTATGTATGGGAGATAATGACACCCTTCTAATGGTACTTCTGCGGGTGCTATGAGGAGTGTGTGTGGCAGGCAAATGGAGGGAGCCTGGGCACTGAGGCTGGCATTGTGACCAAACTGACGGGACTGAAAGAGGCCTTTGTCTCCTGGGTTTCAAATTAGCCCGAAAGCTCAGGCAGGGCGAAAAGGGGGGTGGGCACTAGGAGACGATGAGAATAGTACGAAAGAAAGAGGAGGCCTAAAATCCGTTGAAGAAGGAGAAAGGATTAATGAGAGTAAATTCAACACCAGTGGTGGATGGTGCTGCTTGTCTGAGACAGCATGGCTAATCATATTGAGACTGGAGGATGATTGAATGACTCAATTTCAGCATGGAATGCAACTGACAGTTGGGCTGTAACTGTTGCCTTTTGTGTTTAAGTGAGTTTTTTCTTTGCCCTACATATTTAAAAGGTCTCCCCGTAAAGTTAAAGGAGCAATACGTAAGACCCTAACATTTAAAAATGAGTATTGGACCAGGTAGCAAGTTGGAGCCATCGACGGTATGTTAAATGTATGGAATCCCTATTTAATACACAATCTATAGTTGAAGCAAGTTGTTTTCTGCTGCCTCCTCCTCCCCAGATATGAAGCTCAGGCAGGTTACCTGCAGGTTGCAGGGGCACTGAACCGACATTAGTGCAAGACGAGTACAACATTACACTTACACTGACAATGACAGGGGACAATGTGCCCTCCACTGTAAATTGATCAACTGTAACTGTCAATAGTCTGTCAATGTAAAGCTAAGCCTGTTGTCCTTGAAACACAAGCCCACTGCTCGGAAAATACACACTCTGGAGTTGGAGCTCAGTGACTGCCTGCCAGACTCCATTACCATATTGCTTAATTTAACTATTAGAAACATCTTCTGCTTCTAAAAGATTAATGATTTCTTATGACTCATAAACTAACTCATTCGGCAAACATTCAGCATTAATTTTTAACTCTAATAAACCTGAAACGGGCAAACAAAGACAGACTTTCTTGATTCAAATGGACATACTCGCTGTAGCTCTGTAGTACTACAGCTAAGTAGGTTTCCTTAATCGCTGCTGATGTATCATCGTCATGTAATGATTTAGTACAGTAAATATATGACATATTTCACCTTAAAGATGTATTTAGGCTTTCATGGCATCAGTACAGCAGAACACAAGCTTGCGAAAAGCTTACAAATTTAGTTTAACTGCGTGTTGTTCACAAATCACTCACTAGATAATGTCATCATTGAACCCTCCCACAGATCTGGAAGCTTCACTCCTTGTAAAATTGCTTTTGTCTCAGTACAGGCCAGTTCATTCACAACCATTTAGTTCCAGCATTTCAGCTGGATGCTTCCGCCACAATTTAAACCTCCC
>JAJHUR010113873.1:0-11123 GCA_027495735.1 Lutjanus campechanus | reverse complement strand
TCTTCACTATGACAACTTGATATTAACCAAGACAAAAATGTCTTTGTTATGACAACCTGACATTAACCAATTCACCAATTCAACATAACTTGTCAGTGTTTTTGCTATGACATCTTGACAAGACAGCATACTGTAACCTGTCAAAAACATACCGTACCAGCGTAAAAGCATTTAACAGTGTAATAAAACTTAATGACATCTCTATGACAAGTCCAAAATGTACCATCAGTTTACATCAAGGGAATTATTCATGACACTGTAAAAACATTTGACTATGTAATAACACTTCAGGACATACTTATAATGGTCTCACAACAGCAAATGTCAATACCAGTTTAATGTAATATTAACACATAAAACTAAATAGTTTGGTAATAAGGCTTGCTATGGCATGTTTGTGACATGTTGTCTTACTTAATGTCAAGTTGTCATATCAAAGACATCTCAAACAATGTCAACCTTCAATTAAAAATGACATAACTGACCGATTGACACTTAATGATAACAGTCAAAAACACTCATAAAGACTTCATCATGTTCACGACAGGTGTCATGTCACGGTTATGACGGTGTAATGTCAGTCTTATGGACACCCCTTCAAATAAAGTGTAACTGAATCTTCCATTATTACATGGCTCTTTAAACTGAAGCCAGAGGACTTTTCCACTTCTCTCTTCTCGTCTCTTCATGAATATCCAGTCACATATGCTGCAGGCTCACTGGAATTAACAGCTTTACATGTTTACTTTATTTGCATACAACTGATAGCAACAGATTGCAGAGTGAAGAAATGAACACTGTGTGGGTGAGAGACAGAAACCTCAGTGGTCTTTTGAAAAACGCATTTCAACTAGGAAGAAGAAAGAGCCAAGAAGAGAAGAAGAAGAAAAGATAGAAAAGTTAAATAAGCCACCAAGCACAAATGAAGGATTAAAGAGAGATTAAACAGAGATACAGGTAATTGGGAAAAGCAATATGAGAGAGGAGGAGAGAGTGGACTTTTTTTTATACAGTCAATAATATAATAAAGTAGTAAAGATGAACAAATTAACACATAAAACTAGTTCAATGCTAATTCTGGAATCCTAATCGAACTTCATAAAAGCAGAAAAAGAAGACAAGGGAAACTTTTTGATTAACAATGAAGTTGTAAAGTGGAACGGTAAAACCTCTGCGACCCTATTTTTAATGTGTTTGATAGAAGGTGGGGATTGAAACCACACATTTGTGATTATGTGAAACCTGTCTGCATTCCTGCTAAGCCAGGAAAGACTGTTCATCTTCCCGGGTCTGCAGCTGGGTCACCCACTCCCCCAGACAGAGCCAGCCAACATGTTTTATTACTTCCCTATAGTAAATCCATACGGATTCACACCTTTCAATCCATTACAGCTCGCTGTCACCAAACATATCCAGTGTGAAATAGTGTGAAGCCCATAACCTTCCATGTTTCGTGCATAAATCCCTCCACTATGCCAATAAGCATTTCCAAGAGGAAGCAGTAATGGGTTTATTAAAGGCTGTTATGGGATGTCGGGAAGGACGAGACAGTTTCAGACACCAGAGCAACAAGGAAAAATATTCTGCTGAGACGTTTATTCCAAAATTGAGAAATGTGCTGCATGAAATTAATTTCTTGAAAATCACATCACTTCCTTTAATCCTATATGAATATGTGGCTGCTTAATTTAAGTGTTATATAATACCTTGTTATTACTGTAATTGAAGTGTTCTGGTTTCTGAGACTTGATCCTTTGCTAAGCTCCGCCTACAAACAGCAACCACCCAATCATAGATTAGCAACTGCAACTGTAGGGCACCACAGGCCATCAAGCTTTGCATTTCTCTACATGTTGATTCAAGATTCAAGATGTTTATTGTCACACCGGTTATATAAGAACAATTTGTGTGAAGAAATTTTGCTGTTGATTAAAAAAAAAAGCTGATAAATTAAGTAATAAAAGACAGAACAATAATAATAAGATAAATATAAGTAATAATATAAAATAAAGTAAATTGTGTATTCACAAATCATACACAATAATAAAGTAAAGGATTCAGTACGAAGACATGACAGAACATGGCACTACAGAAACTAACAATATCAACAAAAAACTTAAACAAACATAAAACTGAACCTTCTTTCCAAGTCAATGAGAGAAAATGCCGACTACAGGGGTAGAAATCAGGAAAAGACATGGTCGTCATGACGTCAGGCGTACAATACTAAGAGAAATATAACTGACGTGCTTTTACAGAAATCAGACAGGAACAGGATATAATATAACAAATAGACTGCAATCACTAAAGCAGAAAACTGAATGGGACTCATTGAAAACATTACATTACTTCAACTACTACTGAAATACACTTTTTGTAAATTAAGAATTTATTTTGACCAAACCAGAGTTGGTGATTGTCGGACGAGTGGACAGACTAACAAAGACGGTATTGGTGAGTTTTACATGTTTTTTCTGTCAAGTCTGAAGTGTGTTTTACGAGGAGTTAACAAGCCAATGAAGGTCGTCTTAGTTCAGTAGAAGAGAGAAACTTGAATTCAGAAGGTGTACAGTTTTATTTTTCCATTTAAAATGGAAAATAAGTGTGAGAACATGTCATTTCTGGACACTTTGTGAGTTTAATTTGCCTATTGGATGTAGTGAACATATGCAGCATGCGTAAAATAGTGAATTTGCCACTTGTGCACATTGCCTAGCTGAGACCCGAGAGGACGGGATGAGGTGGGAGGGGGGGACAAAGATATCACCAGTCGCCGATGGATGGGCTGACGATGGTCGTTTGGAAAATTTTAACATATCGCCCAGCTCTACTGTACATTTACAACCAGACTGACAACCTCACTGTTTGCCTTTTCTTCTCACAGTCACTACACTACATGACTCAGTCGGTGGTCTGGTATACTGTAATACCTTGATACCACCCACGTCTACTGGAGATGCAAATTCCTGCTGTGCTGCATGGGCTCCCCTGCACATTGCACTGCACAACTACTGTTTTGGGAGGACAGCTTTAATGAATTTTCAATTGTTGACCTTGGCTAACAGGTAATGAGTGTCACTAGTGGTGGGTGGTTATGGCTGAGGGCGCCAAAATGGCGTGCGTTTACCCTTAACAAAGCCTTGTGAAAAGCTTGCATGAGAGGCAAACACGAAACAGCAGGGCTGTAGCTCTCAGAAGCCTTATTTGTGAGTGTTCACAGCAGGTCAGAGAGTTTGCCTCTCCTCTCTACATCACATGACAATAACCTGAGTCTGTTCGACTGAGATCACAGTTTTGTCTTATTTCAAAGAATGACCTGAGGGGAGCAGACTATGTGGAATCAAGAGATAGAAGCAATAAAAAAGTGACAGTATGATTTGTGACTAAGAGGATAAATAGGAGGACGTGGACGACAGACGCGGGATGAGATAAAGATACCGATCCGTTTATGATCCAAAAGATGCCTGGAAAACACTGAGGAAGCCTGACCAGGAGTCCAGGACTGACAAGACAGGGCAGCACACATGAATTTACAATAATTGGAAAAGCCATACTTCATACAATGCTATCAGATAATTAAATCTCCAAACAATCGGGCCCCCACGACTCCTTACATGTCAGATTCAACATGTGAAATCGAAACTGCCACTCCCGACACACAAAAGGGCCGAGAAGAGACACAGACGCTTTATTTCTGAGACATATCACAACATCAGAGGATTATAAAGAACAAGAGAAGCACTTATTCCTCATTTCAAGAGCTTTGCTTAATAACAGCCACCATATAACAAAGGGAGTGTGAAAAACGCACTTTATGGGTTGGAGCTGCTGTAAAGTTATATTTGCCGTTAAATTGAAATCCTGTTCCCTTGACATAATAGATAAGGCACCTGAAATCATAATAAGTCACTTTAACAGCTCATCAGCTTTACAGTAGCCGCCGGCGTGCTCGACATTTTCGTGGCTGGAGGGAGAACGTTGGACGTGTCGCAGCCGCTGGAACATGAGTGACATCCCGTGACAGCTATTAAACCACATCGGCTCCGAAGCATCTCTCCGCATGCAGGTTTATGAAGATGAGGGGAGAGAAAATGCATTGCTTTTTTTTTGTAAAAACGCTCCCTCTTTTCCCCTTGGTGGTTTTGCACAATAATTGTTTTTCCACACCCTTGGGCTAGTCATCAGTGTAGCTGCCACATCACCACATGATATTCATGATAATCCCATTAGTCTCTCGGCTGCAGTGTCTCACAGTCCAAAACTTTTATGCAGAATGTGATACAGTGGCTACGGTGTTTTTAAATGCGTTGATTGCCTCTTTGCTTTCTTGTCAGGGCTTGGTGATCTTTCTAGATTTACAGCTTGTGTTTTTTTTGTTTTTTTCTTCCTGCGTCTGATGACTTAAGGCTACAGTGGAGTGAACTCGAATCCGAGTCGTGCACAGGCATGCTGATCGCAGCGCCGCTCCTCCTCCTCCTCCCTCTGTGGTGGAGGCATGTTTTCAAAATATATGTATGCAGGTCACATCCGTCCAACATGGCTTTCACTGGTCAAACAGAGCTGCCCGCTGTGCCTCAAACATATACAGTAAAGACACTGTTTCCCTGCTGTACTCTTTATGGCAGAGGGAATGTGTTGCCTCCACAAATACGACTAATTGAGGTAATCGTGCAAACACTGCCGTGCTTCATTAATACTGCAGCTCAACAGTCAGCACTGACCACTGCTAATGCAAAACTCAGTCTTAGTGTCCATTCATTAAATGCATTTGGATAGTTGCTTTCACTTAAATTATATTAATCCTGTCCTTTTATTTGGTTTTAATGAATGTCTCATCTAATTGAGAAAACACAATATAACAATATGTCCAGTTTGCTAAGCATCATGCATAATAATTATATTATAATATTGCATGGGAATTCTTTTTTTTTTTTACTAGTCCTGGTGTTAACAGCCAACTTATCATGGGAACAGTGCAAATGACAATATCTACAATAACAGTAATAATGCATTCATAAACAATGATAGAAAACACATATCAAAAGTCAAATCACAACATTATTTCTAATAGGCTGTCAGAATCACAATAAACACAAAATGTGCTGTTATAAAAGTAGATTATTGAAATAATACATTCTATATTATCATCTACACTTCTCATCATTAAATAAGTGGGCAATTATATACTAATATCCCATGTGCCACACTTACAATATAATACAAACCAATGTAACATGACAAACGATGGCCTCATGTCAGTGGCCTTGCAGAGACTTTTTTTTAACTAACACAAATGCATTTAACATGATATGTTTAATAAAATCTCTCCCATGTTGGGACTTTAGGAGACTTGGATTACACCAGACGAGCAGTATGGAGGCATTTTATATTTTTATTCTGTTGTTTTTTAACATTTGAAAACTGTTCACTTCCATTGTTTGGGAGATTCTGCAACACCGTTTTCCTGTGAAACTCCAGCAGTGTTTTGTGAACTAAAAAACGAAACCTGACCTTCAATCAGCATGAGGGAGAGTAGATAATAACTGAATTTTCATTTTTGGTTAAACTATCCCTTTAAGTGACTTTGTTAGGTAAGTTCACATTTGTAACGTACAGTACCAGACATCAAAACTATGAGATGTTAATTATCTGGAATTATGTGAAAACAAGGCAAACAATTTTTTCCTTTTTAAGAATGTAAAATATTAAGAGTTGTACATTGTCTTCTGCAGTTGCAATCAAAAATTTAATAACAGATACTAAATTCTTGATTGCAAGTACAGTGTTGCTTTTTATTATCGACCCATACTCTTCTCCTTTAATCTTTGATATTTTAGCTTCTTTAAAGTAGGCACCTTTTGCTTTGATGACAGCTTTTCACGTTGTTGGTATAATCTGAAACATTTCTTAATTAAAAACAAAAATTATTGAAAGAAAAAACAGTGAACGAGAAGTATGTCCAAACTTTTGACTTTTTGATGCTGTAATCACACACATGAGTTACATTACCTAACTTAAGTTACTTAACATATGTAAACTTACATACATCATGTAACTTAAAAAGAAATCAATTTTAACTTCTGGTTTCACAGGGAACATGAGCCCCGATCTCCTGAAAGTCCTCCAGTCCTCCTGAAAGTGTTTTGTTTGACCCACCCAACCCCACATGCAGACTTTTTTGCTCTTTATATTACATCACCTGACCTCAGCATTAGAGTGGTGTTTCCATCTGTTTGAAATTGTAAATTCAAATGATCTATTGCCTTATAAAAGACTTGAGTTACTTTAACCAGTGAATTTAATCCTGGTGTCATGAGTGCTTTCATCAGAATTTCCCTTAAACCAAACCTGTTTCCCCTCTTCGTCTTTTCTCCCCGTCCTGATTGTTGTTATCGTTTCTCGTCTTTCAGATGATCCTGATAAACGTCTCTCTCAGCATTCTTTCCTTTCACGACCTGTCACCGACACTCAAGCTGTGAGAGTGGGCGCGTCAACTTCTTGTGTGTCCCACCCACAGAATTTACAGACACAGATGAGTTTCCATCCTGTCTCTGTCCCCGCTTGTCTTTCATTGCAACTCATAATCAATTGTTTAGAATAGCACATATCCCATGCTGACATCTGTCACATGCAATCATTCATCTGTTTGATGTCCCGCAATACTAAGCAGTTCAGACATCCCATCAGATTCCTGTCAACTTTATTTTTACCTGCAGTTTGTCATCAAGAATTAGAGCTCACGGATATAGATACTGTAGCTTTCTGGCTTCCCTTTAGATCTCATTGCAGGTCATGTTTTCCTGGCAAAGACCAAAAGTCTACTCAGCTGCTGAGGTCATGTTCAAATGTGCAGAGGCACTTATTGCAAGCCATGCTCTTGAAGAGGGGCAGGGGCCAAGATCTCCATAAAAAGCACTTGTGGGACATCCTGGTTGCTCAGTTTCTTGGCTGTAATTGTAACATCTCAAGTACAAATTCAGCTTCTGACCTTTGTTGCTCTATTTCCCACTTTCCCATACATCTCTACGCAGTGTGAGCGGTCTAATACAGCACAAATGTCATGAAAATGATCCTAGAAAGGGCACTGTTCCACAGGTGCCAGCGGGTCAAGGAGATATGATGCCTCCTGCAGAGGAAACTAAGCCAAAACAAGGATAGTGAGGTCTCCTGGTCGTTCAGTGGGTCTGTCCATCCAAGAAATCTCCACATCTACAGGCCAGATTGCTCTGAAACATGATATGGTTTTTAATGGTCCCCAGAGAACAATTCTGGAAGATGTCGGTGACCCCTTTTGACCCTTCTCTACAGCATCGCTATCAGGCTAAAATTTCAAAGTCTAATAGGTAGATCGAAATGACATTACTGAGCACATTCATGCTCCCCAGAGACCAAACCCAACAGGATTTACCTTAGGCAGCTGTCAATTGGTAGGAGACAGTGGTGTCTGGTGTCAAAGTTGGACACTTGGTATGCCCAACCATCCAGAACTGCAGCTGCCGCCAGGCAACATTGACGTTCCGTCCCACTGGTGGCTAAAGGTTACCCCCGATCCTACTGATGACCTGTATTGTACTCCCCAGACTGCCCCTGTCCACTTACTGAGATCTCAACACATGGCCAAGAAGAGCTGGTGCTGTTTTAATATGGAGGAAATGGTTAGCAAGTTTGGCTGCTATCCAAAATGTTGTTTACTGGACCTTAACCTTGAAGCTGATCTTGCTCCATGACCATTTCCCCTCATTGATCTGTCTGTTAATGGTATTTTACAGTTGTGCCTGTGAGGGCAGTGGCCAATGTTTTGGGGCTTCCAGTGTTGCCAACGGATATCCGGACCAGGACTTATTGTTCAATGCGACAGTCATCTGCATATGAATGCAGGTAGTCTTTAAAATAAGCAAATAAAAAGCTAAGTCAGGGTGAAAACATAGCCAGTGGGTTCTGAGATTGCATTTTGGCCACATGCTGTCCAAATGGACTGTTTACCTACATGCAACCAAAACCTGATCAAACGTGATTGGTCAATACTACTTAGACTACGCTTCCGATACCAAAATCTTGTCCCTTGCCCCTGGGTTCTATTCAGACTCTGCTCATACAGATTAATATTTAGGCAACCCAGGTACCTGTAAAATCGGCTGCTGTACCATTTCCCTCAGTGCCATTTCTTT
Source organism: Lutjanus campechanus (assembly GCA_027495735.1). Lineage (NCBI taxonomy): Eukaryota > Metazoa > Chordata > Actinopteri > Lutjaniformes > Lutjanidae > Lutjanus > Lutjanus campechanus. The sequence continues at coordinate 2,955 of JAJHUR010113873.1, read as the reverse complement.
GGTTGCCATGGTCACAGACCAAGCCATGACAGCAGCATGAAATTTTTTTTTAACTTTCATGAACTCTGTCATCACCTGCAAACAGCCATGCACCTGCACAAAAGCAAGCAACACTATTTTTTCCCCTCCTTGCCACTGCTGCTAGCTTGGACCTTGGTGGCACAGCTGCCATCTTGTTTACTTTGGAAACAATGGAGGCAGCAGTGGTCACACCTGCTCGCTTTTTGAAAACACCTCAAGTGATTTACCTCTGCAACCTCACTCTACTTTCACCTTTGCACCAGAGCAAGCACAACTGTCTTTATTCCCTCCAACATTTGCACCAAGTTTCATGGCAGCCTGGTCAGAAGTCACCTAAAGGCCTGAACATGTTCCCAGACAGACACTTACATGGACAGCTGTGGACACCATGGACGCAAAGTAGTTCTGTATACTGCTTTCTGGAGTCCACTTGGAAGACATGTTGCACACATGCACATACAGTGTGGACTCGTGGTCACAACAGACCGGAGGTAAGTCAATATCACGTGGACACTAGTGGACCCTCATACTCGTGGATTCAAGTATAATCTCGGCTTAATAAATGGACCTTTGCATTTGATATTCCAAAAGACTGATCAACCACCTGTTCAACATCATTCTCATGAGGCCTTGCTGCAAAGCAGTTGAAAACCACACAAGAATAGAAAAGACTTATTTGACATTACTATTCCTGGAATATCTCTGCTTATCTTAAAACTGTGAGTTGTGCTCAGTTAAAATATGTATTAAGTTGCACAGTTCTATCAGATTCAGGACTGAACAAGCAGCTTATGTACAACAATAGAGCAGTTTATGCTTCAGTGGATTTGTGAGACTTGTAGCTCAAAGCTTTTCAGGTGACAAATGTGATCGGTGTCCATTTTGGACATTTTTGGCTGTTTCAGTCTGGAAAACACCCATGCTATACACCCATACTTAGAGTGCACACACTCTACACTCACAGTGGATTATTGCATGAAAATTGGAAGGGAAGCTCTGACTTTGGCAAAGAAGTCGAACCAGATTGGTTTACTTGGATGTTTTCCCACTTCATCTTATACCATTTTTAGTAAATGGCTCTGTGCTTATTATAACTCAGGATTAAGGATGTCAATATGCTTCGTATTTGTTGAACTTTTAAAGCAATTATATGACTGGGAAGGAGAAAATGAACCAAAGATGCAGGTCACTCTTATATTAATATTTGATTTTTTATCACTTAATCACTTCACTGTTTTTAGGAATAATTAAAAATAACATTTCATGATTACAAACTGATTCATGTACATTTCTTTGATTATATTATGCATGTACAGCACACTATTGCATATTTCATATTTTAGATTGAGCAGAATGATTTATAAGGTCGGCAAATAATGATACTGAATTCTAGTGAGGTAACTTGCTGAGATGCAAGACTGAATTGAAAGGGCATTTGTAGAGCCAAAGCCTGATGCCCCGTCTCACTATGTTAACCAAAGTGAAAAATAATTACTTTGTTCACCTGGTGTATAATCACCAGGTCGGTGATGAAAAAATGCCATGTCGGGCAAGCAAATCTGGCAGCACACTTGCCCGCCTGGGCAAGTAGTAAAAAGGAGGTAAACTATTGAACCATTTTGATTTGATTAAATAATCCTTAATCCTTAAAGTAATCTTTCATGCAAAAATGTCAGGAAAGTGCTCTCAAATACGGAGATTTCCCGATTTTCTTTGTTTATTATTATATTAAAGTGATTATCTTTGGATTTTCAACTGACAAGACATTTAAAGGCATCACCTTGGGCTTTGAAAAACTGGGATGGACACTATTTTCTGACATATAGGCACTGCAGACTTAGATGAAACATGAAAAGTAATTTCAGTCTTTGTTGTTATTTGATAACCTCTAATAAATGGAACTATTTGTACAGGGGCAAGTAAAAATTGATTTCGGGCAAGTAGATTTCTGACCCATTTGCCCTAATAAGTGCAAGTAAAAAAAAACCTCCAAAAACTGCCCTGAAAATAAGAATTGTTTTGGTTTTGTTACATTTGAATGAGCCCTTTATATATACAGATGGAGCAGTTCCTCTTCCATAGAAACCACAATTACTGGTCCTTTAAAAATACTTTTGTCTCGACAGAATATACATTTCTGACATGTAATCAAACTAATTACAAATTACTAACTAGTACATACACAATGAAAAACAGGGGGATACTGGGATCAGTAGGGGCCCATAGGTCATTTTTGTCCCAGGCCCCATGAATGGGTTAATACTCCCCTGCTAAAATGTCATATTTTAAAGTAATAAGCGGCTACTATTACCATTCATAAGCACTACCATGTGATTATTGGTAGATATAAGACAGTGCAAAGATAATTATAAATCAGTGGCGATAACATTTCTTTTACTGCTGCGAGCTGGAACAAATCATAATTTTACTCACTCATAATTCTGCAGATGTGTTCGGAATTAATAAATCCAGCAGAATATGCAAAATCACATAATTCTCTCAGGAACATTCCCTGTTCCTCATTCACTTATGAATGCATTACTTATCATTACTCCCCACTATGATAAAGATGATGGAATCTGAATGTGGTTCTGGTTATTAAAGCTCTGGCTCTGGGGCGTTCAGGATGTCCTCCAGTAAGGAGAGCATCCGGCTGCTCCTCCTCCCACAGCGCTTCCTTTGTTTGTTTGGGCTGCTGCAGGTCCTCCTATGGAAGCTGCTGCCTGAAGAGCTGTTTATTGAACGTCTGCTGCAGGCCTGCTGCATAGCAGGTAGGAGGAGGGCCTCAATGCTCGCAGGACTCCCCCTCTCCTCTCTCCAGCTCTCCCAGCAGGTAGAAATGGATACACTAACAGCCCAGTGTGCTGCTCCGTCCACCTGTGGCTCAAATCCCTCCCCCGCTCATATGCGCTCCCCATGAGGAGGTCTCTGCAC
>JAJHUR010113870.1:0-14047 GCA_027495735.1 Lutjanus campechanus | reverse complement strand
GCGATCACTGCAGTTACACTTGTTGCAGTCTCTGGATCAAAGGCCCATTTAAGCCTTCCATAAAAGCGATCCAATGTCATGACTAATTGCTACTCTTTTGAAATCGTCACCATCCCGACTCGCACCTCTTTGACCGCAGTCTGGAGTTACACACAGTCTGACACACAGAGGTCGAGGGCAAACGGTCCACAGCTGTTTCAGCACGTGGCTGGAGGGTTTAGAGGTTTTTCTGAAGATGACAGCTCTATATTATTCAGCTTTATTGGGTTTTGTGTTGTTTAAATCCTGTCTCTGTTTGTTCCAATGCTTTAGAGGGATAGTTCAGACTGTTTAATGTGGGGTTGTATGAGGTATTTATCGATAGTCGGTTTATTACCTACAGTAGATGGTGGCCAGCAGAAATAGAGAGGGGGCAATGTACTGCTGTGGACAGGGTCAGCAGGAAAACATATTTTAGCCACATAAAAAAGTCCACCTAAAAAAAAAATCAATATCAGTTTAAGTGTGTGCTATATTTAGAATATTATCACTGCTTTTCTTTGCTGTCAGACAGCCTTTTCTGATGGGAAACTTGCAGTTACGTAAGCTAAACTAACCAAACTCCGTGGATTAAATCAATAATTTTACCTTGAATCTGAACTATCCTTGTAAAACCCCAAAGTCACACAATAACACTAACTAACAGATCAAGGCAGTGTTAGACCAGCAACTTATGTGTTCTACAAATTAAAAGTACTGATTTCACCCATCTCGTCCCCTCTCTGCTTCACCGACTATCGATAAGTACCTCATACAGCCACATTAAATAATTCAAACTGTCCCATTAACAAATACTGAAGTGGCTATAATCTGTATTTTTATTTTACAGTGGCTCATATGACTACTGCATGTGAAAGATGTGGCTCATAGTGATAAAGCCCCTCAAGTACATGGAGTGTTTCAGCGCGTTTCAGCTCATTGCTTTGGCTTTTCAGCCTGTAACTTTAATGTTTTGGTTCACTCTCACTGCTGTTTTTAGTGAAAAAGTCCTAAAAATGACGCTACTTGGCCAGTAGAAAACAGCCAGCAGACAAAGTTAGAAACTAGCTTGTGATCATAGGGGAGCATTTGGCAACTTATGCTACGTTCCATTTACCTCCAAAGTTGGAGCTCACACCTGATTTATTCGCATCCCAGTATAATAAGTTGGAAAACCAAGATGGATGCCTGCAGGAAAACCTTTGTTGTGCTTTGTCGTACGTTTTTATGTAGTATTTTGTGCATACAAACACTGTTGGACCGTGCTGTTTGTAATAAACAGTGTATTACTACAGCTTTCACAATATTGATGTGCAAAGCAGCCATCTTGGATTTTGAGGTCGGGGTTGGTGGGGTTCTTTCAACTTTCCTAGTTAGAAATCTGACTTCAGGGGGTGTTCCTGTTGAAATTTCTGACGGGGAATTGGAAATTATGACTTCCCAGTTCAAACGGAACACACCATAAAGACCCAGATATTTCCCTCAGGGAGTTCATGGAGAACAAAAACAGGGCTAAACGAGAGAATAAGTTCACCAGATGGCCAGAAACATGAATGCTGAAGCTGCTCTGTATCTGTTCGATGTGTAATTTAACAGTTGTTTGGTAATGTTAAGTTTGCTATATCAGCTTAAAGCTACTACAAGGAACTTTCTTATTTTGTTGATTTTGGAGGCCCCTGTGAACAAAAGTGGTAGAGTTTCCACGCTAATAACCACAAATTATAACATTAAAAAAAATCTGATTATCCGAATAAAAACCTCCTCCTGCTTATTTTTAACTGGCTAACGTACTACTCACTGTAACTTTGCTTGGGAAAATGTGAACACAGACTTGTTTCATCTGACCAGGTGGCAGACATTAAGAATAACTATAGAAACAGCCAAAACTCTCTGATGGTCTTGTTAACTTATATAGGTCATATAGAGGCTTAGTTTTAAATTCAGACTGTTTCACAAACATTTAAAAACTCCTTGTAGTAGCTTTAAAAGTTCACAATATGTTAATGGTGTGTTACACTTGTTTCAGCTGTCCTGACATAGCCATAATAGGTTTAATTTAAGTCTAAGTTTGTCCTGCTTTGGTTGGTATTACCCCCTGTATGATGTTTACAAGAGTCTGTTAAAGGGTTTAACTTCAAGAAAAACAATGAATCTAATCGTTTGGGTGTGGTGCTGAGTTCAAAATGACTCAAAACTGAAAAAAGAAAAATGAACTTGAAAAGAAAACACCCCAACAGTGAGTGTGGGGGCTTCCTCTGCATTAAAAAAAACAAAAAACTAATAATGATCTGAGGGCCGTGCAGATTTGAAGTTTCACAAGATTCCCTTCACCCAGTCTGCTTAACCACTTTTAAACCACACGTTTTATTTTTTCATGTAGCACGGCTTGGTGATGAGCTGAAGGTGGAGCAGGGCGTGAAGGATTTGCGGTCACTCAGTCTGCCCAACATGAAGCCCTCTCCAGGTCAGAGCCCCTACATCCTCACCCCAGGCACGGAGAAGGTGGAGCATGGTTCTCTGGGACGCCGAGAAAGCGTTGATCTGTTGGTGAGTTGCATCTGATCGTCGTATTATGTGACCGTGGTTATAGTTCACATGATGCTCCAGCTCACAACATACAAAACTGTCTCTCAGACTCATCAAACCAAAATACACCACCCCTTCAAACCAAACACAGACGCAGACACGGACACACCCAGTGACTCGCACTGCTCTGCCACACCCTTTACTGTTTTCCATAACTTCACCTCCTCTTCCTTTAGTCCCATGATGCCTTGGGACAGTGCACTATCTCATCATGACCTCATCATATTGCATTACCTTTATCTCTTTGAACCCAGCATAAACCATGGGAATGTATTTTTGGGCTTCCGCTTCACTCCTCTGCCAGCTGCGTGTTTGTCTTTGTGCGCACACTCGTGTGTGTGCATGCCAGCCTGCTCGCTGCTGCCAACTGATCCCTTGAAATCTCGTATGATGATGAGTTCACTCAGGAACACTCTGTGCCACTTCAGCACTTCCTGCAGCTACAGGAAGTGGTTGTTTTGTTACTGATGACAGATGGTGCAAGGCGGACCGAGGCCTGGAGCATGGAAATAGGGCAGACAGTCATCAGGTTCATACTGTAGTGACATGGACGTAGCGACCATTCTTTAGCTATATTATCCCTTTATCTGTCGATTATTGCTTTCGATTAACTGATCAGTTGACCCTTCCAAAGTCCCGCCCCTTTTTGCTCTGTGCTCCAATAACAGTTGATCAAGCTTGGTACCCATTAGAACCTCAGTCAACTTTCTCTTGTCCTGTTTTGTGTATTTATATAGGCTATGTACTAGCAAAAAAAGATTGTTAAAAGATGTTGCTGGGGGATCTATAGAAGCAACATACATGTCATCACATCACATCCAAACTTAGCTAGCAAAACACTAGCTACCTAGACAATGATTTAGATTAGGTAACTAGTTAGCAAGCATTTTGCTAACATTAGCCAAAATAAAATGTGACTATATATTTTGCTTTTATTGGAGCAAAAGGGAGTTTGACTTAAGATGGGTCAATTATTTAGGCGATAAAATATGAATAAATAGTGAAAATTGGCCATCATGAATTCACAGAGCCAAAGTGACAAACTCGCCTGTTTGCAATGCACCGCCCCCCTTTTGTTACTGTTGCTATGCATGTCAAGCTTTCCATTCTTGTTTTCATAGCTGTTAACTCTTGATTGTTCCAGCTGAAATGACAACTGCTAGTAACAGATTTTATCAGCTGTAGCTAACTTGCTAATTAAGCTAACATTAGTTCAATGAATCGGCTGGCTTATTAATTTCCAGTTGATTCATTTTAAAACAGAACCCTGTTAAAACATTTTTAAATATACATTTAAATACATTTTATTGTAGTTAAAGACTGAGGTGAAAGCTAAGATGTTCGGGGCAAGTAGAATGTAGAATGCCGTAGTAGCATGACTGTTAATGTATTGGCAGTGTAGCACTAGTTAGCTCTAAGATCTGAATGTTTTTTTTTCATTCTAACAAGAATAAACAAACAACATGTTCTCACTTTTAACATTTACAGAGAAAAGGTTTGCCGGTATTTAGGTTTCAAAATATGCAAGGTTACGTGATACATGGAGGGGTTTTTTGGCGGGGATTTTTTTTGGTGACATGTTTTGCAGTCTGCCTGCTAAGAGAGCAGCTGCAAGGACGCCCCTTGAGTCAGGTTGTGGGTTGTCAGGTTGCGGTGACAGATGGGTTGAAATTGTATGTAGTGTGTGTATTTTGAGCGTAGATTGTGTTTCACAGACGATCTGGCAACGTGGTTGTCGTTGGATAATCTTACAAAACATAACAGGAAACCCAGGAAAAATGGGAGAAGTCTGGGGAAGTCTGAAAGTGCAGCATAGTAGCAATCATGTTAACCTAAACTCTAATAACATGCAGAACCAGTTCTTCACAGTGGGGACATAATACACAAAGGCTTAGTTATGGTTTCTAAGCTATGTCTGGAGCTGCTGTGATTGGATTGCTATTTTGGGGAGAGGATTAGCCAACAATCAGTTGCTTGTTTTGTCTGATCAACAGTCTAAAATCCAAAAATATTCTGTTTACAGACAGCTACAGAACAGTACGGGTGTGTGAGCTCACTGGCTCGGCTTGCTTTACGATGGTGACACAATTTAGCAGCTGAATATTTCCTAAAGAGTATCATTTAAAAATCAACAATTGAAATTGTTTCCTCTGCATGACAGCATTGTCACTGAAGAGGACAAAATGAACAAAGTGGTCGCTTAGCAACATCCGCTCCAGGGGAAGCAGTGATTTTTGTTCAGCACAATAATATTTACATGAACAGTTGCATTGTCACTGCTGTGCATTATTGCCAGATGTTTAACATTTGCTCAAAGTTGAATCATTGTAATGCTGTCATCCGTGTGCCCTTTAGTAGCATGAGTGCATTTCCTGTTTGTGAGGACACAGAAGCAGAGGTGGGCGGATTGATCCCTTAAGTATTGATTAGACCGATTTGGTAAAAACTAATACCAAGTAATACCAGGGCCAGGATCACTGAGATCAAAATCAACATTGATACTGTCTGTTGTTAAAGATGGTTAATATATTATCTTGTAAGAGAGAGAAACTGCACTGTACTGTAGTTTTCATTGCGTTACTGTCCATGTGTTTTTTCTCATTTTTGGTGTTAAGTGTTCGCACAGGTTTAATCAGTTAACTTGTGAGCTGCCCTGTTAGTTCTTGAAACAAGTCACTGGTTGTTTAATACCCTGGGGCAAGTCTAGACCAACTAACAGATGAGTTTGATTGTGTGTGTGTGAATGTGCTCACACTGTAAACAGACAAGTCTTGATGTCATCGTTGCTTTGGGCAGAGAAACAGGTAGTGGCTCGGTTAAAGCATTTTAATGCCATCTGTGGCGATAAGTCACTGAGATTACTCATCAAGCAGAGACACAAACACTGCAGGTTGCTGAGGAAAGCAGAGGTTTACTCATACATTCACATCTCACCTTCTTTTGCTGTATTCTGTATAGTTTAGCTTGTGCCATCAAACTACAGACAATGTAATTCCTCTCAAGGAACTTTGCCAGAGAATTTCGATATAGCCACACTGCAGGTAATGACTTGTCAGGTTTATTGGCTGTGGAGGTGGAAAGAGTGATGTGAGTGATAAAAATCAACTGCGGTGCAGTCCTCAGGGGGGCAGTAATGTGCTGCTTCTGATGTTCTAATGAAAGCTGGTGAATCTGTTGGATATCTGGCAGAACACACCGAGCGTCTGACTGTTGTTGGTACTGAGTTTCAAAGTACATTTTTGTAGAGCGCAAACAATCAGTCAATCATCAAATAAAATCCTTTTGCAACAATTCTGATCAAAGGATTAAAAGTTTGATACTAAAAGACAGGTTTCACATTATATGCTGTAAGAGGAAATTGCCTCTGTGCTCACCTTAAATCTAAAGTTCAGGGCATGTACATACAAGCAGGATTTTGTGACATCACAACCATTTTGGAGCCAATCATGGTCCAGTACATAACTTACATAAGTGTGATGTGGAAACTTGAAGTGCTCACACTCTGAGAATTAAGCTTCTAATGAAGTAGGAGTAGTAAAACTCTTGCAATGAACATGAAAAATCATATCAGGCACAAATTATTACTTAAAGCAGAGTATTTTTATTTCTTAAAACATGTCCGGAGAGGATCTGGAAAGCGGCGACAAGGAAGTTTTATATTGTATTGATTTTCGAGGCCCCTGTGGACAAAAGCAATAGTGTTTCCACGGCTATAAACTCAAAATATAACGTCAAAAATAAAATTATCTAATGAAAATCTCATCCTGAATCTTTTTACCTGACTGACTAATTGACTTTGTCTGAAAAAATGTAAACATATCTTCCGGTCTGCATGCCACAAATTGTTGCATTTGATTTTAAGAAGAATCAGCATGCATGCTTATGGAAGTATTACCAATAACTATATATACTGTGTAACTATATAGAAATAACCAATCTTCTTGTCTCATGGTCATTTGTCACATGGAGGCATCAGGATTAAATTGAGACTGTTTCATAACCAGTTAAAAACTCCTTGTAGTGTCTTAAAGCAACAATTCACTGGCACAAATGTCAAATTTTGCTTTTAGTGAACTACTAATATATTTAATTTTTTGACTGATATTTAGACAAAACAAGCAAGCATTTTATAGAAAAATAATAAATAATTAATTGATTAAACCGAGAAAATATTCGGCATATCAATCTGTAAAGAAAATAATAGTGAGCTGCAGCCCTACATTTCTCATGTCTCTGTCTTTGTGACAGTCTTTGGTGAGAATGACTCATAAATTATTTAAATCGTGCACCCAAATAAGAGTCTCTTGCCATAGAACCCAAGCTCATTGAAGTCTAGTGATACTTCTGTCTTTAAGAGACTCAACAGCAGAAAGCCTGTGATCCGTTTTGGGCGCCCGCCCATATTTTATGAAAGCTGTTTGGAGGACAAAAGCTCCACTCGGACATGCGGGCACTGAGTGCGGTCTTTGAGTTTCTATGGCAGCAGCTTTGGCACTCACCATAAAACGCAGGCGTGCCTGCTTTTTATGGAATTGAGAGCTTTCCTCAAAGATATTTGCCTAGTGACCGGATTCATGGCCTGGCATGGCAGCGGCTTGTGCCAGGCCTCAGAGAAAATGCAGCCAAGTCCCGTTCTTTTCTGTGTAGAGTTACTCTTTTGTTTCAATGAGGTATTTCAACTTTATTATTGCACGCATGTTACATTTTATAGACCCTGGCAGGATTGTGATACGCTGCAGAGAGCTTTGATGATCCAGATTGATTATTTTACAACGGGGGAACTTCGGCCAAGCTCTCTGATTGGTCGAAAGTGCATTCCAACCTTGTTGATAGTTCCCATAAAGCACCGCTGTCCGCCTGTGCCTTCACTTATTGCACCATCAGCAAATAATGCATCCTTTTACCCCCTTACAATATTAGCAGTGTATCAAATCACCTTTGATATCGACATAAGGTAAACAAGTTCAACTTTTAACCTGCGTCATTTAAAAAATCCAACCTCCCCTATTTTACATGTAGATAATCATTTTTTGCTGTAGAGACAATAAGGCCGACTGAAGTCAGATAACTTCACAGAACCAAAACTAAAACCTGAAAGTTGGGATTCCCCTTCTTTATGTATTTTAGTATCTGTGACTCATTTTAACCTGTGTGACCTGTCAAAGTCATTCATCCCCAGGGTCGAGTCTCAGGATGTATTTTGTCCAAATGCAGCACAATGTGACGTCAGTTTGAACCAAAAGCAAAACTAAACACACGTACAAACTACTGACTCTGCTTTTACAGTATCGCAGCAGCTCTTGGGGATACATGCACGCGGTTCCTGCACTCGCTTGTCTTTTCTTTTCCTGAAAACAGAAACTGCAACTTTTACAGTTGTCATAAAGATAATTCAACCGTTGGTGATTTCCAGTAAGCGCGTCAAGTACATTGATCCCTTTTTATGACACACAACCATCAGTTGCCATAGCAGATTGAATACAACACCGTGCTCTGCCGCACTGTCACTTTCCACTAACTGTCTCTCAGTCCAGTTAAATATATAAAACTGATTTATATAACAGAGTGAAGTGTATTAACTTACAGTAGGATTATTTGATCCAGAGATTACAAATCAGAGCGACCAGAATCACATTACAGTTTGCAGTTGGATGGTTTTGGCTTTCCCAGAGAGTTAATGTCAGCTGATGGATCCTCCATATGTGACTGTGCTCATGTCTCCCGTAATGCGCTTTTCCATCACATCAGGAAAAAGCGTATATGCTCAGTTCTGAGGCATAGTCTCAAACATCAGTACTGAAATGTGTCTTTATGAGAAATTTTCTAAAACTTTTATGCACTAAAAGGTGCCGCTGATCAGATTCTTAATCTTGTTCCTATCTGCTTGTCTTAAAATTAAAATTTTGTCAGTTTTAGTCAGTCAGTTATTTTATTGCTCTTTGTGTTGAGACAACATTTAACATTTGAGAAATGTGGCTTATTTTTTAAAATGGAGGATATTCTCACTAATGTTGAAAATGATGTATCAACTAGTATCTTTGCTGCCTCAATAATTCCCTCAAGGTTTATATTACAGCTGAAATTGTTAATCGTTTTATCAGTCCACAGACGGGAAGGGGAAAAGCGAGGTCAAATTTCAGAAAAACAAGACAGATTTGAAGCCATCACCTTGATTTCCCATTATTTTCTGACCTTTTATAGACCAAACAAATAATTAATTGGATGAGAAAATAAACATCAAATCAGTTAATGATGAAAAAATCATTAGTTGCAGACCTAGATCAGATCAAACAATTAAAATCAATATTTTACCATTTATAGAAGAAAATTCCTATATTGCTGCTTGTATTTAGACATGAAGTGTTTGAGCATCTTTTGTGAAATTAAAAGGGGGAATTTCACTCAAAAAGCATTTTTTGTATTGCAACAGAAACTCAGGTGTCATGTCAACCCTAAGATAGAAAAAAAAATCAATATTTATTTTGAAATTCCATCCTTTTTCTATCAAATAAGCAATAATTTTCTCTTCCCAGCTCCTCAAGTGTGCTGATTTGCTGTTTTTCATTGTCTTCCGTGAAATTGAACTGAATATTTGGGTTTTGGGCTGTTGTTTGAACAAAGCAAGGCATGTTAATACGTCACCTAGGGTTGTAATTCATTGTGATTGTGAAAATTGTTGATTTTTCCAGTATTGTCTGCTAATTTGTAGACCAAACGATGAGTTGATGAATTGATAATGAAAATAAACATTGAGATGCAGCCCTTGTTCACTCACAGAAAAAAGGGGCAGAGACTTCCAGCTTCGCCTTGGAGGTGGAAGGGGTAGTTATGTAATAGACAGGAGAGGTAGATAGTATTGTTTCATAATAGAAAAGGAATCAGTACTTGGGAAATACTGCAAATCACTTCAGGGCTGAAGACACCGGGATGACGCAGTGAGCCCACATTTCAACTGACGAGACAGTGAAAGGAGTGGCAAGAGTCTCGTCTTCTTACTGCCTGTGTACTGAACCCAAAACAGAGCAACACACCTTCACCTCTGAGGGATTTGAGTCTGTTTTGAATGATATTGTATTCATGCTCATACAATGCACTCAGTGTGCTTTGTTTTAGGGAGACAGAAGATGATGGCGGAAGCCATTGTCTTTATTTATGTCCTCTTTTTAAACTGGCTCATACAGTCTGTTTTGACCGACATTACACAACTGTGGATGGTAATGAGTGGAGATCGTTCCTCACAGCCAACAGCCACCTCTTCTCTCTCTCAGCCTCTTTACATGTGGTATTAACATGCCTCTCAGGTGATCCGATCGCAAGTGGACAGCTCTAAGAATTTATGGTGACACCTGACATTACAAAGCGTCTACACATGCGTCAGATCTCAATGTGTCCTCTATACATCTTGGGTGCATAGAGCTGTCCACTTGTGATCGGATCAGCTGGGACGCATGTTAATACCAGGTGTAAACCGCTGCTCTGATAGCTCACAGTGGAGACAATAGTCGATTAACACAGAGTCATTTTGAATAACAATGGTTGAATCAGCGGCAGTCACATGGGGCCTCATCTTCACATTTGATCTGAAGGACTGAATTGAAACATGGGGTGTTTCTATAAAACAGTCAGTATAGTTTAACAGAGTGAGAAGTGAGAGTTGATGAGGTGTTTGGCATAAATATTAGAGTTTCAAGTTTCCTTTCATGTCTGCATGCAGCTCAGTTTTATCCCCTGACATCAGTGCTACTTTGTAAAGTAAGAACTGACAGAACTGAGGATTGTCATTATCAATTAATCTGAAGATCATTTTCACAATTAACTGATTAATCGTCTTTTGTCCAAAATCCAAAGACTCTTCAAATGACAAAGAAAAGCAGCAAAACTTCACATTTAAAAAGGTGGAATCAGCAAATGTTTGACATTTTTGCTTGATAAATGACTGAAACAATTAATTGAGTATCAAAATAGGTGGCAACTAATTTTCTTTTTAGTCTTTGTGGTTCTAATACAACATACATTACGCATATGTTTGTTGCTTGATTTGGGGAATTTTTAGACATTTTGTATGTTACAAAAATCTATAATTATTGGAATTATTCCTCTGTAATTGCTGAATCCAGTCTGTGTGTCTGTGATGAACTCAGATGGCAGCTGTGTTTGCTACCCCACTCTCTAATTAAACTAATTATACAAGGTGTTAGGAGACTATTACTTATTCTCCATATGGCATGGGAGGAGCCACATGCTGAGAAGGAGGTCTGTGTGTGTGTGCTGGAAAGACAAAGAACTTCCCCAGATGCCTAAAGGTGGAGGTTACTGCAGGGTGAACACACACGCACACACACACACCTCTTTATGATTGTTTATTGTGTGACCGTTGGCCTGCAGTGCACAGTACCTGCAGGCTCAGGTAGGCAGTCAGTCCAGACTCACTGGAGAAGTAGCTGCAATGCTTCACTCTGCTCTGCACTCTCGTTTGGATTGTGATATCCTGGAAATGGATTCTTCCTGAATTTTGGAATTACCTCTGCATATTTTTTGTAGACTCAGACATTTTTGTTATCTGACGTTTTGGGGATTTTTTATTTTTTATTTTTTTGTCTGTGGAAAATGGTGCGTTTTGGTCGTCTGACATCCTGGCGCAGCTGGGACCTGCTGCATGTTGACTCAGAGATTCCTGAGTCGCCTCCTCCTGACACGAAACCAACACCAACTGACTGTCAGGTGAGGCATTTGCCGACAAGTCAATGTGCATCACTAAAACCGATAGTGATAAGGTGTCATTTCTTGCTGCTGCCGTCGACAGTGGCAATAACAGGTTGTAGAGTTGCAGTTATTATTGTCATCTTTCATATCAATTTTGTCAGCAAAAATTGCAAAAAAAATTCTTGGTTCCAGCTTTTTAAATGTGAGAATTTGATGCTTGTCTTTGCTAATCCTGATACTAAACTGAATATATTTGGGGTTTAGACATTTTTAACACATTTTATAGACTAAACCAGCAGTCATTTTTCATGGAGAGCTGATTGATTGAGTCAGAAGTGTTTCATATAGGGCAAGTTAGCAGGTACATGTCTGAGCAAATAGCTGGCTAATGCACTTCTACTTTTGGGCACATTTTCTCAGTTACCATGTGATGAATTGTGGCCTAATTATTTTTGTTGGTAGGGTCCAAAACTTAATTTTTTTTTTGTTGTGTGATGCATGCTGGATATAGGGTCACAACAATAGTAGCAGTGACAGTAGAAAAAGAACAAGGTAAACAACATGGGTGTATGGGATTGAGCTCTGACCCCTTTCAGAATAAAGGCCCAGTAATGGTTAAATGGTAAGCAAAATGATATAGACTGTCTTTGTGTGATTTTAATTACAATGTTTCCAAGTGCTTATTCAGGCCTTGCAGGCCAGATTGAAACCTTTCAGAGACTCAGATCTGGACCTTGAACCGTATTTCGCCCACATCTGGACTAAAGGCGAAAAAGCAATAATCACATTAATCCATAAAGAAAATAACCATTTCTTACATTTAATGTTATATACACAGAAGTCATTTTGTTTTCATTGATCTTGTCAGCCCAGATGGAACATCAGACTTCCAGTGTTTCTGTTTGTGTATTTGGGTGAAGTGTGATGCTGGCTGGGATCTCATTTACAGTAACAGGAGCATTGTTTTCACAACTCTCATATCTCACCTCAGGCTTCACTTTGTGTTGTGTTGTGGCGTTCACCAGGCCCTGATTATTAGAAATGAAATGGCCTTGAAACCTGCAGCACGTGTTGACCACCGGGGATTTCTTTTAGTTTCTATTTCCTGGTTGTAAGTGTGTGTTTTGTGCCTGTGTTGGTGTGTGCCAAGGCTCTCAGGAAGGTCAGTGTCATGCTGTTTTCCCATCGTTAATCAACCCACCTGATCAAGGGGAGCTGTTATCAGTTGTCTAACATAAAGGCGGTAGCAGGGGGCAGTGAGAACTGGGGGAGGGGGGCTTCTCTGTCTTTGTCACTGCTTATTTTAATACAATCCCTACCCATTTAAAGATTTTCTCCTTTCCAGGCCAAGGTTATTGCCACAAACCACGGTGATAAGATAAGGCTGCGAGGGGACACACGGCTTGATATCGTTAACCTGAGCGGCCCCCCTCCAGACCCACTGCACAAGTCAGGGTTTCCAGAGAGAGTAGCTTTGTAAAGAGACCCCGCTGCCTTCTGTCCTGACTGACAGGTTTACACAGCAGGCACAAGGGAAACCTTGTAAACATAATTAGTTAGGCAGACACGACTAGAGGGGCTTAGTGTTTACTATGAGTGTATTTGCTTGTGCTGAAGTAAATTGTTTCAGTATTATTACCTGCAGGGATACAACAAGGTTTAAGGGCTGCAACTAACAGTTATTTTCATTATCTGTGTAAATTAGTTTCCTGATTAATTGATTAACGTATGAAAAGTCAAATACACTGTGAAAAATGTCCATCACAAGTTCTGAGAAGACAAGAAGACGTCTTCAAATTGCTTGTTTTGTCTGACAAAGATATTAAATAACAAAACTACACATTTGAGCTGCTGAGACTAGAGATTAAACCAGGCCTATTGAATTACTCCTTAAAAGCACCAAGTTTGAAAGAGTTAAAGTGCAAAGGGGCCGGACGTTTATATTTCCCCATGTCCAAGCTGTAAAGTTAGGAATGTGTAATGTGTAAAACAATGCACCTTTTTATTTTTTTCCCTCTACTTTATTAGTTTTCACAATTGGAAAAGAAGCATTATGCACAAAAGTACAGGAAAAAACAAAAAACAATGCACCTTTGTAATCCTAAATTAGAAGTAGTACAAGTAGTAGTTGTTTTTTTTAATAAACAGCGTAGCATTTAACATCTTTTTTCATTCAGTTTAACTAATTTCCCTCTGCTTAAACAGCCTGAGTTAAAACTTGATTAAAACATTAAGCATCTCTGTGCTTAACACAAGACATTACCAATAAATGGGATAATTAGCTTTCTGATTAACTGATTATCTTGTAATAAACAATGTAAAGGCCCATAAACTTAGAATATTGGGAGGTTATTTAATCACAATAATATGCTTTTTATCATATTCATAAATGATCAAAGGGCCGGATTCCGCCACCAATAAGGCTGGATTAAACAAACCAAATTGGTATTGTCAAAATAGTTGCAATTACTTTTCTGTCAATTAACTTGATAGTTTCACCTTTACACAGTTTTGGGAGTTCTCTGCTGCTCCTGGAGGAGTTGGTGCACTTTGTTGTGCTTATCTGCTGCGGCATAAGCAGTCGATTAAATGTGCTGAAACATGCAAGTAAACAAAGGGGATTTCCCGTTTGGCCATTATCGGGGCATTTTCTTTCCTTGTTTTGGCCAGCTAGCATGGCATTGTTCAAAGGTCTCCAGGCAAAACAGTGATTTGAGATAGCACAAAGAATAGTGGACCA
>JAJHUR010113869.1:0-22118 GCA_027495735.1 Lutjanus campechanus | reverse complement strand
AAGCATCTTATACACACTTATAAGGGCCTTATTACCTATTAATAAATGCTTATTACAAGGACCTTAATATAAAGCGTTACCCATGATTTTTATCTGGACTTCATCCAGGGGCTTCTCCCAAGAACCCATTTATATTCCAAGGGTTTTATCTAGAACCCACCCAGGGAGTTCTAGTACCCAGGGAGTTCAAGAGTTTTGTCTAAAACAAACCCTAGGGTTTTATCTAGAAGTTATCCAGGAGGTTCTACCAAGAAATCTTTTATATTTCTAAGGGTTTTATCGAGAACCCACCCAGGGAGTTCTACTGAGAACCCATTTATATTCCAAGGGGATTTATGTAGAAGTCATCTAGGGGGGTTGACTGAGAACCCTTTCATATTCCATTAATATTCCAAGGGTTTTATCTAGAACCCACTCAGGGGTTCTACTGAAAACTCTTGTATATACCAGGAGTTTCACCTGAAACCCACCCAGAGGCCTCTCCCAAGAACCCATTAATATTCCAGTGGTTTTATCTAGAACCCACCAATTTCAACAATCCTTGAAGAACCATTTCCTAAAAAAAAGGGTTCTTCAGAAGCAAATGGTTCTGAGTAGAACCTAAACTCTTCAGGAAGAACCCTTTTGGAACCTTATTTCTAAGAGTGCAGTAAAGGCGGGAGAAGGACAAACGCAGAGGCAATGAGAAACTACTGCAGGCATTTCAGCAAATGAGGGAGGTATGTGTATATGTGCATGGGTGTGTGTATGTGTGTGTACATGTGTTCTATACTGGACCCGTTAGTACCTGTGAGTGTGTGCGTGTGTGGGAGGCGGTATTCAATGTCGGCAGCTGGAAGTACTCAAGCTGCTGCTGCTGCAGAGAGAGAGGGAGAGAGAATGAAAGAGAAGAGACGCCTGCACAAGAAAGAGAGGCTAAGAGAGGTACCAGCACAGGCTCCCTCTGTACAGGGCCTGAGCTCTTGCAGAGTGAAAGCCCCTATAGAAAGAAAGCAGGGTCATCTCAACAGCGCAGCGGCCTCGCACACACATAAACATGCGCACTCCCTCGCTCACACACACACACACACACACACGCCGGAGCAGAACAACACCAGGGCCAGCGTGAGTGCACAGCAGTCCTCCTCAGGAAGCGGGCCTTGTTTAGACTTACAGCTATGTGCAAAGAATAATAAGAACCAGGACAATGTTGGTACAGACATGCAACACTCCCCCGTCAGCCTTTTATGTCTGCAGAATCTCCCTCTTCACTCGGACAGATACTGCCTTTGTGCGATATTGTAGATGAAAGAGGATTAGGCATACCTATGTTATGGTCAGTGCCGAGGCTCCCACCCGGCGATGCCAAAACAGTTGGATGAAAGATCTTGTGGTTTTTGAAACTCACTGCAGGTATTTTGCCATGCTCCTTCTGGAAGTTATTCAAGTTCACATCCTTTCTTCTTCCTCGCTCTTTTCAAACCGCTCGCTGTCTTTCCCTCTTTTTTCCTTCCCCTTTTTTTTCTGGAGAAAGGTAATGAAGGGGAACCAAGTTACTCGGCTTAGGAGTGCCAAGGCTGTGATTTTCACTGTGAAGTGTTAAAAGTTACAGTGCACAGCTGAACTTGTATATTCAAGCATTTGGCAGAGTTACAGCTCCCCAGCTAAGCCACATGTTTCAAAGTTTCAAACTTAACAGGAAAATGAACAGGTGTCTCAGACAAGGTTTCTGTTCTTCTTGGAAATATGTGTTTGTGCATGTGTCTTTGTGCAGGGGTATGCACTCATCTCCTCTTCTTTCTGTCGCATTAAAACAGGTCAGTCAGGCTCAGGGCCCCCTATTTTCTTCCTTTTTCCACAGATCTTCACTGTAATGGACACCTTTAGTTTTGTGAGGGGAAATACAGTCCTGTACTTTGTGCCTCTCCCTGACAGAAACATCAGTGAATCAACCCAGCGATTTCAGTGGGTCATTCCGGAAGATTCTGTTACCTTTCAACAAGCGGAGCGGGCCTCAGGCTGAGGCCAGGGAGAGGACAGGGAAATACAGAGGGAGCAGAGAGCAGAAAGAAACACAGAGACCAAAGAAGAGATGGTTTTTGATCAACTTTAAAAAAAAAAAAAGGAAGAAATAAGACAGGAGTGTAACTCAGAACACTTAAAACTGAGAGAATCAGAATGTGGCGGGGCGAGAGGCAAGATCTTGAGACGGAAAGAGGGTGTGAGAGTACTCAGCTCAGTGGAAATCCTCGAGTTCATACCGTGTTCCAATCAAAGTCCATTGACCTGGCAGGCCTGTGACAAATTATCCCAGCAGCTCTACATATGACTCAATCAGCATGGTGGATAGCTTTCTGATGAGCAATAGGTCTCCTCGTATATCAGCCAAATCACCCCCTGATGACTTCATCAACACACAGCCTACACTTCTCTGAGTGGAAGGCGAAGGGAGATCTTGAAATCAACTCTTAAAAAGGTACCTGTTGTCTAAAGAGCACCTTTAGACCCGTGGTGCACTTCACTCTTTAGTCACCTCTCGACAATAGGTAGATACTAAGGAGCACAATGTTCAAGTCATGAACTTGACAATAGCTGCGGTCACATACAGGCTTTTTTTTTTCACTCTGATTGAAATCATTCCGCTGAAGATTTAAACTGGTATTTTACTATCCACGTCTGTGAATGTGCGTGAGTCTGCTAGGGTCTGCGTGACCTAAACTCTGTCATCAGTGTGTACACGTAGGCTCTGTGCAGACATCCAGGTACCCCAAGTTGTACAGACTTTTCCATGCAGCCTGGCAGAATGTGATCTCCATGCCGAATCCAGAAAGGTGGTGTCCGCAGCTGTCTGTGTATGCATCCATGGGGTTAACTGTTACTGTGGGATGCCATTTAATATGGTCTAGTATTTAAATGCGCCAGCTCATTTAATTGGAATGCCTATATTTCATGCACAAAAGTGTTTAATATATCATGCTTCTGTCTTCCTTAACAGCACCAACCAATCAATATCGCTTTGGCACGTGTTTGTTCAGCCAGCAGATGGATAGTAGCCGCTTAGACCTTTGTAAGACTATAAAAACGATACAACACAACTTGCAGATGTACCACATAAAGAACAAGTACTGGTATTAGTTTGGCGAATGCTGCCTGATGTTAGTTTGCAAGGCTGTGTTGTAGTGGTCGTCCCCCTATTGCTGCATCTATGTTTTCATAAAATGAAAAGTTGATGGGTTGGATCCACTTTGGGGGGTATTTAGCCTTGTAATAGGCAGTGGTTATTAACTCGTACAATGCTTTGATCTATCCTGGCTATCTTAATTTTTTAAAGAACTTTTTTTTTTTTGCATAGGTTGCTATTTCTTATTTTTCTACTGTCTATTTGTCCATTAATGTTCAGTTCTTTAGAGCAAAAACAAAGTCTCTACAGAGGTCCAGTTCAGCTTGGAAGCCACCATCTTCCAAAACATGTCCGTTTGCATTTGCATACATCAAGATGGAGGGTATGTACACACAGAATACAGTCAGAAATTAATCAGGTTAAATCTCTTTCTTCATCTGTTTATGTAAAGGTTTCAACTAAACCTCTGCAGCTGACTGAAATTTACCATTTCTAAACATACATATGTGGGGACATATCTTTTCCAATTCCAAAAAATGTTGGCTTTCAAGCTGAACTGGACTTGGTGTTTGTTTTTGATATAAACTCTTAAAGAACTGAACATTATTGGACACCAAGACAGTCGGAAAATAAGAAGCCATTGAATGACCTATTCACCTATTCTTGTTTATTCTGATTAACTGATAATAACCAGAATATTAGGTGCTGTATAAACACACTGTAGCTAATGTAACATTTTTCAAGAAGAACAATGGACCCTCAACAACAATTTACTTGTTCTCTTTAGGCACAGCGACCACATACTGGTTGGTACGACATAGCGACTGCAAGGTTTAGTTTGAATCTGTTGGCTGTCCATTACATAATGTCTAGATTGAATGGATATTGGATGCCACCACATCAAGCAGAGTTGCATCTGCAGCTGCGGGGTAGGTACACACCAATCACACATGAGAGACAAGCCAGAGGATACCTGATATGCCACTGAAGCCAAGTGGATGGATTTACTCTCGAGAGCCAACAGACCTAGCAGAGCTGTGAGCCATGAGTAGTGAACATCTAAAGGCCCACCTCTCCTCTTGTAATTGAAAGTGCACTCACTAGCAGAGCAGCAAGAATGTGTATATATATCTTGCTTGAGAGATTCTCCCGGGAGGGTGTCTTTGGGGCGTTTCATTTTAAGTTGCTATCTGTCACATGGGCAAACTAATCAGAGAGACAGATGAAAGGTGGGGGCCAGAGGAGGGGTCAGCTACTCAGTGATGGCTTCCTCTGATGGCTGGGTGACCCCTCACCCCTGCTAGAGGATCCTGGGTACGGGATAAGCCATGTGTGATGATGAAACTGAGAATGCTAGCTCCTGAGGCTGTGATGACTTAACCCAACCTGCACACTGGGTCTGCATATGCTGCATTTATACAAATAATCTTTTGTTTACCTTGAAAATTGTTGCTTTGTGCCTTTACAAGCAATTACATGTTTTTTCACATTTAACCTTTCGCACAGGTGAAGATCAAGCAATTGGATTTGGTGTAAAAAAAAACAAAAAACAAAAACAAAACAAAACACAAACAGTCGCTAGACATGTCCATGTTTCCCATTTAGACTGGGTTGCTGATTAATTTAATCTAACATTAGCTCTAATCAGAGTTTAGCAAAACTAGGATTAAAATGAGTTAGTCAAGATTTAAAATTAAGAGGAGCTTAACTGCACAATCAAAAAAATAATCTCTATTTTGTATAATTCAAGTTTAGTGAAGTAAACCAAAATGAAATAGAGCTTAAGCAGGATGGATATAATTGCTTACCAGAATGAATAAATAAATAAATAAATAAATAGATAGATAGATAGATAGATAGATAGATAGATAGATAGATAGATAGATAGATAGATAGATAGATAGATAGATAGATAGATAGATAGATAGAAGTGCTGTTGAGATCTAGCAAGAATAATGGAGGGCTGCTCTATATAATAAAACATTATCTTGTTTTCTAGCTAGCTAAAAAGTTAGTTTGCCTACTCATCATAGCTTGGCAGAGGACCTCTAATTTCTTCCCCTTTGGAAAAACTTGTTGGCTGAATTAATCAAGCGATATGGCCAAATTAAAGAAGATAAAATAAATGGACAACACACTATGGAAAAAAGACAATGGCAGACTGTTTTAACGAAATTAACTGTAGTAAAAGAAAGAAGAGACGCATCATAAAACTTAAATGGGTCTGTCTCTTAACTTTCTCCCAGGAACTTGATTATTTTGCTCAGTGCATCTCAAAAAGCTAACATCATAAAAGTTAAACCTCCTCAAGTCTAAGTTTAAAGTTAATTCTGAATCACATTTGAAACTGGAATTTAAAGTTTTGTCAGTGTTTAGAGTAAAAACTAAACTGAGGTTTAAAGAAATTTTCATCTCTCTTAATTTTAAGCCAGTTTAAAAGTTTGGTGCAACATTATTTACAGTTCAACCATGATTTACTCAGGTTTTAAAATTATTCCTGTTGTTGCAACCCAGCCCGAGCCTTGTTTTGTGTAATGAATGTTCCATCTGCCTTCAGATCTAGTCATCCATTTATACATTTATAATTGGATGTGTTGCATAAACCAGATTCCTGTGCTCAATGGAGCCTTTCATGGTGCACTAATCAGACCAGACGCCACCAGACAACAGCTATATTTACTTGTATCATGTTAGAACAAGCCCCACTTGAAACAAACTACTCTTACATTTTGGATTAGGTGTCTGCGGACGGCAGCAAACAACAACAGCCCGGGTCAGGAGGTTCAGCACCATGATCAGTTTACTGTCACAGCACCGTCTCCACATTGCCGGTCAAATGAACCACCTTATTTATACAGCTACAGCTCTGCAGCAGAGCAGTTGTAAAAAGTTAAAAGAAACCCCCCCACTGAACCGAAAGCGGATTTTCACTGCCTTTCTTCTCTGCATGGAAGCAGTATGAACTTAATGCTCAGCGGAGAGGACATTAGACTGTTTATGGTTTATTAATTGTTTCTGAGGGAGTGGCAGTCCAAGCGTGACCTGCTGTTAACTACCATATAAAACATCCACATGTTCACAACATCTGGGGGCTTCTAAGTAAACAATACAGTGAAATATACTTTCAACATATAACATTTTTTGGCTCGAGCAGAAGGCACGTCTGCCCCTGCAGCTGCTTGGCCTTTTTAACTCCCTTAGTCGTGTCGGCACATGTCCACTGTCAGGGAGCAGTGCCAAAAACGACCACTGTGTTCAATTATATTTCCGTAATTGTGTATGATACACATTAATCAAATCTAATAATCAGTTTTCAACGGCATATGGTTAGCAGGGCTGGGCTGTCAAGTGGAGAATATCTGCAAAATACCTCGGTGTGCGAGTAAGTATTCTGAACTTAAAAATACATTAAGTTAAAATGTCATAATCAAGTTTATAATTACCATAAATATAATTTCAATGCCAGCTGGAGCTTACAGATGCAAACCAGCATAGTAAATAGCTGGATGAGATGTGTGTGAGTGTGTGTGGCATAAAACACAGAGGTGGAATTAAAATCTGATGTCATTAAAGTCTGGCAGAGTATCACATTATTTACATGATGTAACCTTCCTCTGCCAGGACGTGTCACTCAGGACTCCATCTGCTGTGAGCGCACCGCAGAGCAGCACTGCGTGTGTGTGTTTGTGTGGTTGTGTGTGTGTGTGTGTGTGTGTGTGTGTGTGTGTGTGTGTGTGTGTGTGTGTGTGTGTGGACACCAAGGTACTGCAGCAGGCCTCTAATACGTGACCTAAGCGATGGCCTAAAGCTGTCAGCTCCTTCCTGTGGGAAGAAGAGGACAGCTAAACAACTGATTATCTGTTCCAGTCACCCACAAATACTACTGACAATACCTCGCTGCCAAGAGAAATTGGTCCAAGTGTGACAGAAGTGATGTGCGTGTGTGTATGTGTGTGTACATGAAAGACGAGGGGAGAGCTATGATGCTATAGATCTTATTCTATTCACGTCGTCTCACTCTCTCACTTTGTTTGGGTCTACAGTAAAGTAGAGTGAGGCTTGTTAACAATAGATTTTGATGTGTATTAAAGGGACAGTATAGATTGTTAAGGAGGGTTGTAGGAGGTGCTTACTGACAGTCAGTGTATTACCTACAGTAGATGCTGATCGGTGTGCCAGCAGTTTGGAGAAGCAGAGAGGAGTACCAACTTGGATGCTCATCAATATACTGCTGTGGACAGGGTCAGCAACAAAAGGAATTTTAGCCACTTAAAAAAAGAGGTCCATCTAAAAATATCAGTTATATCAGTTTATGTGTACTCTATATTCAGAATATTTTCATTGCTTTACACTTTGCCATCAGACAGCCTTTTCTGATGGGAAATATCATAGCCAAATATCATTCTCTCCAAACTGACCAAACTCCACGGACAAAATCATTGATTTTATCTTGCAGAACACAGGAGTTGCTGGTCCACCGCTGCCTCAGTTTGTTTGTGTTATTGTGTGACTTTGATGAATCCAAACAATCCTTTTAAAACACTAAAGCCACACAACAATACAAACAAAGTTACAGACTAAGGCAGCAGTAGTCCAGCAAATCCCAGGGTCTGCGAGTTAAAATGACTGATTTCACCAGTGGATTCTGGTTGAGTGAGAGAGATTGATATCTGGCTTATATAAAGTCAGTTTCCCATCAGAAAAGGCTGTCTGACAGCAAAGTAAAGTAAAAATATTCCAAATATAGTGTACACTTTAACTGATACTGGCAGTGTGTAAGATGTACAGGGATTTATTAGCAGAACATGGCACAATTAGAATATATTATTTAGAAGTACAAAATCACCTGGAAATAAGAATTATTGTGTTTTCATTTTCTTAGAATTGTTTATATCTACAGAGGGTGCGGGTCCTCTTCCATGAGCGCCACCAGGTTACACTACCATTTCCCAGAATGGACAAGCCAACACTGGCTCTAGATAACGCCCTTCATGTTTTGCGAGAGTTTTGCTGCCACCATAGTTTCTCCTTCTCCTTCCACTTGGAAGTGGAGGGTGAGATGAGGTGTTTGACATTTGTTCAACAATTTCCCCTCGGGGATAAATAAAGTATTTCTGATTCTGATTCTGATTCTTTGCAATGCTCACCACTAGATGTTGCTAAATCCTACAAACTGGTCCTTTAAGTGGCTAAATACATTTTTCTGCTGACCTCATCCACGGTAGTTCATTGCTTAGCTTCCATGCTGGTGGTCCTCTCTATTGACTATCAATAAGTACCTCATATAACCCCACATCAAATAATCCGAACTATCCCTTTAAGGCAGCTCATACAGGTTCCATTAATTTAACCCTCCTTAACATTTCCATTAGACTTTCAAAGGATGGAGCTTGTTTTGGGTTTTTTTGCTCGAGTCCACAGGCATTTATCAATTGATTGAAACTTCATCTGTCGGAGCTTTGATGTTTTCTTCATTCTTTTTTCTTTCCTATTATTCTTTCATCCTACTCATTTTTTATACCCTCAGCATTAATAGGTCTATGAATGAGCTTCTTCATTGAGAACACCTGTGCAGCAGTTAAAATAAGCAGGCCTATCTAATACTTCTACCATCCCATGTCTATCTTTGAGCTTCTTCTGTTCCAATATAATCAAACAGGAAGGCACACATTTCCTGTCTTTGGCCCATATGGGCTGGAAGGTAACCATCAATATACATGCTGCTCAGGCTTCTGTTTTTTCATCTCCCTCTCACTGTCTCCTGCTTACTCACTCTGTCTTTCTCTCTCATGCTCTCTTGTCTTTGTGAGGTATGCTCCTGTAAGTGTGTGTGCTCACTTTCAAACAAAAAAAAAGGTAACAAAGTTTTCCAGAGCTTTGAGCTTTCCCTTGATCTGAAAACAAAGCTCTGAGGTTCATGTTGGTTCACGTTTGGTTTCCACTGCGGCTCAAAGAGCTAATTGTGTTCAGCAACATCACAGCATGACACGATGACTGACTAATGCATTAGCCATCGTCGTGTTTGATAGAGACGCAAACACACGCGCAGAATGCCCGGCGCCGCTCATAACACACCTCACCTCTTGTGATGTAGCTATGGGAGCCTTGTCGTGGCTGCTCACTTGTTTTGATGGTGGTCGGTGTCATGGCTGGTTCACATGTTGTTTTGATCCCTGCTGTCAGAGCCCAGTGAGCTCACACAGACACAGCTGGCTTGGGTGGAGCCGCTAGGGGTACATAAGGAGTTGAAGGACATGGATCCTTGCCAACACATTTCATACATAGCGCATATCTTACAAGTGCAGCTGAGAATTAGAGACAGGGGACCCTCGCCCCTCACTGCCCACCCTACCATCTGCCCGCCTGGGGCTGGGGGCTCTGTGTCTTAGCTTCTATATTACCAAGCATGACAGCCCTGCCCTCAATCAACCCCTCATACACACACTCTGAGGAACCAGGGTTCTGAAGAGCCCTTTTTTGAAGAAAGCATTCCCCAGGGGTTCTGTAAGACTGAGGGTTCCACTAAGAGCCCTCCTCACCTGAAGAACCCCTTTTGGAAGAAAGAGTTCTTCAAGAATTGTTGAAATAATTAAAGAGTTCAAGAGTTTGTCAAGGGTTCTTTATACCATAATATAAAAGGAAATGGTTCTTGGTAAACCCCCTTGGGTAGGTGGGTTCTAGATAGAACCCTTGGAGGATAAAGGGTCTCTTGATATAACCCTCTGGGTAGGATAAAACAGATAAAACACTTGTTAGATCAAAGGGTTCTCCGTAGAACCCCTTGAATGGGGTCTAGATAAAATCTTTGGAATCTAAAAAGGTTCTTGGTAGAGCCACCTGGGTGGTTTCTAGATGAAACCCTTAGAATATAAAAGGGTTCTTGACAGAGCCCCTTTGGTGGGTCTAAAATAAAATGCTTGTTATATGAAAGGATTCTTGGTAGAATCCTCGAGATGGGTTCTACATTAAACCTTTGGAGTATAAAAAAGGTTCTTGGTAGATGCCCCAGATGGGTCCTAGATAGAACCCTTTGACTATAAAAGGGTTCTCAGCAGAACCCCCTTGGTGGGTTCTAGATAAAAACCCTTTAAATGTAAAAGGGTTCTCGGCAGAAACACCTGTGTGTGTTCTAGATAAAGCCCTGGTGATATAAAAGGGTCCTCTGTTGAACCCCGCTGGTGAGTGGGTTCTAGATAAAACCCTTGGACTATAAAATGGTTCTTGGTAGAACCCTGGGTAAGTTCTTGATAAAACCTTTGGAATATTTGGAATAAAGCACTCTCTTTGGAAACCCCTTGGCATCCTTAGGAGGTGGAAAGGTTTTGAATAGAACCCCCAGAGAAGGTTCTAGGTTGAACTATTACACCATAGAGGGGTTCTCTGTAGAACCTCTCATGGGGGGTTCTGGGTGACACCTTTCAGAGATGGTTCTCGGTATTCCCGTTTAAGTTGGGTTTTAGGTAGAAGTCTCTGAAAGGGTTCCAAGGTTCTACCAGGAATCAAAAAAGCAGAGAGGACAACCCAAAGAACCCTTTATGGTTCTCATTAGCACCTTTGTTTCTAAGAGTGCACACATACACCTTCTCTATTTTAATGACAGGAGTGTGTTAGTGTGAAACTTGCCTCTCCTTAATGTCAGTGTAAATGAGAGATTACTGGCCTTTAACAGCAGCAAAGACAGGGGACATTATTTTCCTCTCACCGTCTAATTTGGTTCTTGCTCGGAGGGGACTGCGAGGCCAGCAGAGGTTAGGTCTCTGCAGCAGTGTGTGTGTAGATGTTGGTAAAATGTGTGTCAGTGTGTGGCTGAGTGTCTCAGCGGAGGTTACAGGTCTCCGCGTGGATATAATTAGAAACTTCCGCGCAGCTTTTAGAAAAATAGTCAGCTTCCCCTTGCTTGTTTTCCTTTCACCATTTATCTCTCTTCTCTGGTGACACGATCAGGGAGTTAACCGTCATGTCCATCTCTGTGTCTCAACTTGCCCCCGTTTTTCTCTGCTGGTGTAAATCTCACATCCTGCTCCCCGTCAGCCAAATAAAACAGCAGGACTGGATAAAACACATGCAGGGGAATCCCTGGAATCAGCATATGTGGAGCTTCACAGAGCTTCATTCCTGTTTGGGATGAAGGCTGCTTAGAGGAGTGAAATGTTTGGGTGACTGATACAAGAAACAGGTCTCTACTTCTCATTTAATTACTTAACCTTACATCTATCAACAAAGAAAGTAAAACACTAAAAAACTAATTGTAGGACATATTTTGGCACCGCTTCTTGCCCAAATTAGTCCTTTCCCCAGGTCATGTCTCTGAAGTTGAGTAGTAGTTTGAGAGTAGTCTATTTTGTGTTTCATCACCGCGATCTCTAAGATGTGAAGATGCTTTACATCAGGTCACTCCTGCCAACATGAAAGCCCCTATGCATTCAGAAATGACAGTTATTAGTAGAAAGCTGTTGGCAGATAACTAAAAGAGAACTCTCTCGTGCCTTTCATCCTCTCTCAGTCTGCTATAAATAATGGCAGGTTACTAAGGATAGGCTGTGTGACTCACACACCTTCTTCTTTCTGCCACTGGCCTGCTTCTTCTCCTATAGCTGTCACAGAGGGCTTAAGGAGGCAGAAGACTCAGTCAATAGCTTTGGGATTCCCCTCCCTCCACCTTTCCAACATAGGATTAGCTGATGTCTGTGTGCGACCATTTCTGTACCTTTTTCTGAAACTGATTATTTGACATTCCCAACCAATCTGCTAGAGTGGAGCCAGCTCTCTTTTTTAATTCATGGCACAACTATTTTTGTAACTTCTCATGTGAACAAGCAAGTGCAACACTATGAATGACTTCATCGCACTTGTCCGAACATGTTGGTTCGGACAACAGACTGTACAGACCACTTCTATAACCTGGCCCTTCCTCACATGCACTCTGTCCCATATGCAAAAATGCATATATACTGTAGCTTTGCATTGTTTCACATTGCCTGAGACTGCATCCTCACTAATATGTTTCAGTTTTAAAATGCATAACTTTTGCCACAGTACATTTACATCTGGCATCCAGACTACACCAGCATTTTCCAAACTTCTAAAACAGAAGCCTTTGAAAATGCTACTGATCCCATTTTAATTTGAAAATCTGAGACTGCATTTTAGTCTGGACGGGTAGAAACTAAGACATTTGAAAACAATGACGCAGATACACCAGTGTTCGCTTCCTGAGTGGTTCTTCTCAGCCTCCAACAGTGTCTCAGTCATCCTTGCTAAAACAAGGTGAAAACACTAAAAAGTTTTAAAACACCTGCACTGCAGAGCCAATCCAAAGTCCTGAGGGTGGCCCTTCATATTTGGGTGGTGACATGCAGAAGCCATGTGCTTACTGCTGAGGAGAATGGGGGCAGAGCATCGTTCCTGGTAAGGCATGTCCTTGAAAAAATGTAAGAGGTATAGATTTGTTTGCAGCTGTATTTGCCGCTGTTCAAGGAACTACCTTGCATTTAGAAATCCCCAGATGATCAGTAGGCAACGAGACTTCTGACGGGCGGGTATTGCAAGACTACATCAGTCCTGATTCCTCATGCCCACACTTGCCAACCCTCCCCAAATTTCCCCGGAGACTCCTGTTTTCCATTGCCCTCTCCCTATTTCCTCCCAGGATCAAAATTGTCCTGTATTTCTTTGTATACAAACCCTACAACTCTAAAGGTCTGCTGTTTCCAACCAGATAGCAACACCGCTACACCAACCCATACTTCTTAAGAAGTTTCTTCAGGAAAGTTTTCGAGGAACGGGGCATGCATTCTTTAAAATCTGCTCTGCTCCATCATATTTTCTCTTAGGGGAAGAAAATAAATGAATGAAAGAAAACTGGTGAATATTAGTTTATGCCAGAGATTTATGTAAAGTCACACAAGAGAGGCAAATTATTCTGTATTCTTTCCTGAGAATTTAAAGTAAAATGAAAAGTATGTAACACAAAGGTGTTGTTGCAGTGTACTTATTATTTTGTTAGTTTCATTCTTTAAAAGTTATCAGAATGCAGCAATGTCTGAAATTGCAAAAAAAAACTCATGGTAAATACTGTCCAGTGTCAACCATGATCATGGTGCCATTTCAATTTGTTTTCAAAATAAAAAATAATGAAATTATTTCAGTTTGTGTATCACTACATTCTGAAATTTTTAACACAATAGTGTTGATAATTTTGGTCACTATAATCATAATATGAAATGTTCCTATCATTTAATCTGTACGTATTAGCGTAGTCTGAGCCATCAGCAGAGCAACAGTTATCTCAGCTGATGTTTAATATCCCCACTGATCCGCACTCAGAGGAGAAGGGATGTTTTCTCTCCTTTCCTTAGCTTTGTATTGCACTTTAATACAGCTAATTAAACATTTTAATCAAGGATAGCACTGTATTGATCTCAGCCCGTGCTAAGGGGGGTTTAATGTTAACTATACCACTCTGATTATTCCTGCTCCGCTTGAGCTGTCACTCACCCTCCCGTGATCCCATCAACTCTCCCTCCTGCCAGTGTCGAGAGAGGGGACCGGTAAAAACAATGAGTTGAAGTCATCCCCGACTTATAATTAATCTCTTGTCGACTTCTATTGACACGTCCACTCTTTGATTAAATAATTACCTAAGTGCCATAAGCCTCCGTGATTGAGTCATAATCCTGAATAAGCTGTAACTAACTATGGTCACCTCCTTCACCACGATTAGCTCATCATTTGCTCGGCTGCCAGAGCGGCAGCTCCCCCCCATCTGTTCTGCTCTGGGTCTAGGACGGCAGTTTTGGGTTTCAGGAGCCTGGTTCTCGCTCGAGTTAAACTATCGGAGTGTGTGTGCAGATACAGATACGTGCGCACACATATGCCCGTGTATGCAAATACATTCACACGCATGTCTGCACATTCTGACAAGTGCAGTTTCTCACATGATACTACTGCTTCTCCAGCCCACCCACAACTAACCACACACACTTCTCTTCACACATGCACTCGCAAGCACATGCGTGTCTACCCACCTGCCCACCAAGCAGCACTCCCACACCTCACATATAAACAGCCTGGCATCTGTCACCAGGGGGGTCACACATACACACACATGCACACATGCAAACACAAACACAGCCAGACACACCAACACAGTCCTGTTGTCTGCGGTGAGTGTACCCTTTTGACCCTTTGACAGGTACACGGAGGATCTCAAAGTGAGAGGAGAAGCCTCAGAGCAGGTCTACAAGTCAGAGACGTGCCCTCTCCATAGGTAGCTGTCGAACTCCTCAGGGCTCCAGGGGACGGCAGTGCCTCTCCCAGGAAGCTATAACTCTCCTCTCAGGAAGTGAGGTGTGTCTGGAACGTTATCTACATCTGTCTGGGAGAGAAGCAGGAGGACAAGAGGTCAGACAAGAATGGGACCACTTATATCATGTTTTATGTATGACGTGTGGCATGTGTTTGAATATTTACATGTGTCTGAAGGTGATGCAAATAGAGAGGGGAAAAAGAGGGAGGAAGTTCAGAGAACTGTGGTTGCTTTTGTCAACAAAGACTGTCGGTAAACAGTTGAGCATGATGCAACTCCAGAGCTGAACCAGTAACACCCACCAGAGCATATCATCATATCGATCAGAGCCGCAAATGCATATATTAAGTTTTCAAAAACACTGATCAAGTCCCTATACACTCTTCAATGGTGTTCCAAAAACTGCTTTTTGTACAGGCTTGAAAAACAGGCTTTCAGTTTTTCTGTATACTTTCAATATTTTCTAAGTTTTAGTGCACTGGGTCATTTAAAGGATTGTTTGGATTACCCTGTAAACTCAGTACGGCCCTGCAACATTGCGATAGTGACCTATCATTTATGACATCGTTACAGCAACATTACATTTACAGAGTTACCATTAGCTATGTTGCTGCTATGTTGTTGAAATATAACAGGTGCTCTATGGTATTTTTGCATGAATGAGGTACTTATTGACAGTCAGTGTATTATCAACAGTAGATGCTGGTCGACATGCCCCCAGTTTGGAGAAACAGAGAGAGACATTGGCACAGAAGCTACACAATGTACTGCTGTTGACAAGGTCAGCAACAAACGGTATTTTAGCCACTTAAAAGTGGTCCACCAAAAACAGTTAATATTAGTTTAATAGAATATATTCACTGCTTTACTTTGCCATCGTACACCACTTTTCAGACAGGAAACTGCGATACTTGGTTTATAAAATGGTAGTTTTCCATTAGAAACCGCTGTCTAGCAACAAGGTAAAGAAGCAAAAATATTCTCACTATAGTTTACACTCATATTGAGATTTTTTTAGGTGGACCTTTTTTTAGGTGCCTAAAATGCTCCTCTTTGCTTCTCCAGACTGGGGGCAATTCTGACCACCATCTACTGTAGGTAATTCTCTTGATAAGTACCTCATACAACCGCACTTCAAATAATCCGAACTATCCCTTAAAGTATTTTTCCATCTTTTCATTCCTTTAACAACAGCTGTGACCTTCAAATGTGAGCATTTATTTCAACACCTTTCCCTCTTCTTCCCTATTCCTGATGGTTTCTCAAATTCCCTCTGGTCCTAGGTATGTTGAACGACCCCTGAAATAACACGTTTGAAGCATATAAATGATCAGCCCCTACAAAGTCGAGTTAAAAGCTTTGGGGGTGATCCTTGTGAACTCTTCGAACACTCCCAGGCATATAATTAAAAGGTAGTTTCTAATTTCTATGAGAGTAAATTAGCGCCTCGGCTTCATTGTTAAATCATAGCTGGTGGCACGTAGCCTGGGGAGATGGATTGAATGGATCAGAGAGGGTTGGACAGTCACTGGATAATTTTGACAATGGGGTTCGGGGGTATCATCCATCACTCAAGCGCTTACATGAAAGTTTTGACAGGTAGAGGTCATGGCAATGTGGCAGGAGCCAACAGAGATGGATGCCTTTAATTTGGGTAATGAAGAGTTAACCATCTTGGGAGAGCAAGAGGAGCGTTAAATGGGAGAGCCATCCGCCATTAAAAGAAAGTCTTATTTAATTCCTCCAACCCTAATGAAAGACATCGGAACACAATCCTTGATTGACAATGAGGCCCCAGCTGTAATTCCCTGCAGACAGTTCACTTAAGTTCCCTCCCTTGTTAATCTCAAATATAATGAATTGCAAAACTAAGGTTAAATGTGGCAGCGTGAATTCATTATCACTAATACATTAGACCATAAGATGATTTACAGTGCGGTCTCTCTCTTATTTTCATTAACGGTGAATAGCTTTGATTTAGCCGAGATTCCGCTGGCCTGTTCATCCTCGCCATCAATCTCACCAGCTTGGTCATTGTCCTCCTTTATATGTGACCTCTTCACTCGAGAATGGAGCAAAGAATGAAAATATGTAGGAGCAGACAACCTGGTGAAAAAATTATTATTCTGCTTTTTAGTGTGAGTACAAGACCCCTCTTTATCGCTTCCTCGGAAATTATATTCATCCTGAGCTGTCATTCAACTTCATCCTTGACCCTGGTCTTATTGTTGCGGGCTTAATGGTAGTGCTTTCTCCAAGATAACAGTTAATGCTCCACTGTCTACCAGTAAAGGCCTGCAAAGACTATCGCACAGTGAAACACCAGGGACCCTATCTGCATACTGAGCTGATAGCTGTATGGACATTCGAAATGCATGTACATGTTCCCCTACCATTCATTAATAAGAAAGGTATCTGGAATGCATGTTTCATTCAGGTATAATTCAGATATGTCAGCCATGGAGTGCATTGAACATAACAGTGTGCACTGTAAAAATTTATTTTCACTTAAAAAAAAATGTGTCCAGGCTACCTAAAAATTTTAAGCCGACAGAATTTGAAAAGACAAGTTGAGGTAATTTGGTAATGATTCGAAACAAACAAGCTTTTCTGGTCAAATAGTTTCAATATTAATTCAGTTGTACAACTGTAAATAAAAACAGAATGCAATAACTTGCAATACTTTTTGACTGGTATTCACCTGAATTCAGTAAAAGGACATATTTAATGTCCAAACTGATTAACTAACTGAATTATTGTTTGTTTGTTTTTGTTTTGTTGTTTTTTTATAAATATATACTCACTCTGAATTTGTTGCCTGCCTGAGATTGTCTGAAGCAAAGTAGAAAAGTGTGCTGTGGTCTGACAAGTCCAAATTTCAAATTGTTTACAGAAATCATGGCTGTCATGACCTCTGGTCTAAAGAGGAAGAGGAGGAGATTGTTACCAGCATCTGTGATGGTATGGGGGTGTGTTAGTGCCCATGTAATGGCTAACTGTCTCATGTGTGGAGGCCCAATTAATACTGAAAGGTACATGCTGCCATCCAGACGACATTTTTCTCAGAAATGTCCCTGCTTATTTCTGCAAGCCAATGCCAAGACACGTTCTACATATACAGCGTGGCTTCATAGTAAGAGTTCAGGTACTAGAGTGACCTGCCTGCAGTCCAGACCTGTCTCCCACTGAAAATGCATGGTGCATAATGAAGCACAAAATATGACATAAGAGATTCTGGACTGATGACAACCTGAAGTTGTATGTCAAGCAAGAAGGAGAAAGAATTTCACTTCCAAAACTTCAACAATTCATGTTCTTGGTTCCCTAATGCTTAGTGAATGTTAATAGAAAAGGTGATGTAACACAATGGTAAACATGACCCTGTCCCAACTTTTTTGGAATGTGTTGCAGGTATCAAATTCACAATGGGTGTATATTTACAAAAAAACAGTCAAGTTTTTGTGTTTTTGTTTTTTTTGTATTTGTGTTTTATTTGCTTGATGTAAAGCACTTTGGGTACCTTTTGGTTATTGTAAAGGGCTATACAAATAAAATTTGATTGATTGATTGAAGTTTATCAGTTTGAGCACTGCATATCTTGTCTTTGCATTCTGTTTTCATTTACATTTTTCACAACGTTCCAACTGTTTCTTCCGCTATATTCCTGTCTGGTTTTTTACAGTGTGGGCACTCTGTGGCTTGGATATATTGAGGCTTGGAGTAATGTCATACAAAAATCAGCCTATTAAGGTTTTACATCCGCAAGCAACATGGCATGTACCCAATTTGCCTCACTGTGAATTGTATATATGCATAAATGTGTATCATGTGCATTTGTGCATGCTACCATGTGCTCAAATCTGCATGACTCTTGTGCATAAATGTGACAAATTGCAACAGCGCACTAAGTAGAGGCTGCAGCAGCTATATGGTGAGTGACAGGAAGGTTATGTGCTCCTAATGACAGGGTTTTAAAGCTATAGCTACTGCTAATTGGGGTGATGTGTCCGTCCCGTGTCCCCCCAAGACATGTCGAGCTACCAGGGATTAGCCATGATTAAGGTACTGGTCTTCCTAGTGCTTTAAGACCTTTCACAGTATTTATCCGCAATGGTCAGATTACTCCAGTGATGGACAGATAGAGATCGCAGGGGTCATGATATATCTTGACAGTTAGTTTGAAGCGTGTTACAGCCACCTTCTAGCTACTGTGGCTTTGAAAGTTACATATATCACCGTACGTGATAGGAGACGGTGCACTATAGGCTGCAGAGACACAGAGCCAATGTAATATTTATGCAATCAGCTTGTTATATAAAAGTAGTTCAAAAATAATGCCTCGGGATATTTTTCACACTTCTTGTTAAAGAAAAAAGGAGGCAGTTCTTACACAAAACACATTCACAGAGTGTAAAATCATTATGTTCTGTTGGCAAACAATTTAGTGTAGCATCACACTAAGTACGCAATAATGGTTCTCCCCAATTAACAAGACACTAATTATGTGTTGCTTTCTCCACAGGTTTATCTGCATGCAAAGCTTTATGAGCTGCCTTTTTCTTCTTCAAACACTTTCATGGTTAAACAATATAGGTAAAATTTCTTGATAATGATCTGAAAGCACAATAAAAAAACAGAAGACAAAAGTTACACTGATTTTAAAGGGATAGTTTAGGTTTTTTTAAAGTGGGGTTCTATGAAGTACTTATCCATAGTGAGTGATAACTAAGCAGTGAAAAGCAATGAACGGATATGGACATGACCAGCAACAAAATGTATTCTAGCCACCTAAAAAAAATCAATACCAGTTACCACTTTACCTTTCCGTCGGACAGTCTTTTCTGATGGGAAACTGTCATTACATAAGCCACATAACACTCTTTTCAAACCAACCAAACTCCTTTGGCAAAAGCAGTAATTTTACCTCACAGAACATGGGAGATGCTGGGCTACTGCTGGCTCGATCAATTAGTTTAATTTAGTTTGTGTTATTGAGTGACTTTGGTGTTTTAAAGGGTTAATCTGGATTCAACAATCAAACTAATTGATGGAGGCATGACAGACCCGCAACTCTTGCATTCTGTGAGGTAAAATTTCAGTTTTTGCCAAAGGAGTCTGGTTGATTTCAAGAGAACAATATAACAGCTTAAATAACAGCGGCATGTCATCTGAAAGGGCTGTCTGGTGGCAAAGTAAAGCCATGAAATGTTCATTTAAACTCATGGAAATTCAGGGGGGTTAAGGGGGTCTGAGACCCCTTAAGTGACACTTAAGACCCACAGAAAATCAGCTAGTGCCCCTCTCTGCTTCTCCAAACTGAGGTTGTGCCGACCTGCATCTACTGTAGATAATATACTGACAATGGACCTCACAGAACCACACTTTAAAAAACCTGAACTATCCTGAAGTGAAAAATGAGAAGTAGTTTCCTCCTTTAAATGACTAACCAGAATTCAAAGCACTGATTTGCTGTAAAGAAGCATACACTGAAGTATATAAGGGAATAAAAATACAACATGAATATATTTATTGAATGCATATTTTTCAGGGTATTTTTCAGCAGGAGAACTCTGGGCATCGACTGTGAGCTTCTTGGGTCCTTATACTATTAAATAAATACTGCAATGGTCACAGTTAACACATTTCCAAAGAAAACATTTTACATTTTAAACTATTTCAGGGTTAGAAATGATCAAAAGTGCTGAGCCTTACTCTCTTTTCTCTGCTAGGCTGTGTCTGTTCCAGTGGAACCGCTCATGTGTTTTCATTTGAGAAGAAGGCTGTGAATTTAAAGCGAGCAGGAAACTCTACCTTGTTAAAATGAATTGTCATGTATGCTTGACAGACACTCATAATGAGATTAGTGTAGGGATGTATCAAAGAGGAAATGTTGGAAATAAGAGAAGAGCTAATCCGCTCACAGTTTTATGACTAAATTCTTTCTGTGGTTCCAACGAAACTTTGCTTTCCTTTTCATTATCTGAATTGTCTTACAGCTCTCATCTTGTAATCTGGAGCTCCTCTATTGACACTGGAACTCGGTTTAAAAAGACCCCAGGAGACTGGAATAATAACCGGGAGATTTCATGTTGACGGTATCAGATTTATATTAATATTTTATATGCAGTTATAAAGCCTGCCTCATTTTTTCAAGGAGGTAGATTACTTCCACACATTAACATAATCAGTAGAGAAAATCATACACACATATTAACATAATCAGTGTCTAATCATGGTGCTATATGCAATGAGGGGTGAGGGGTTGTGACTATTGACACATACAACAATATCTAACACTTGAGTTCAAGTGGTGAATATTTTTACAATAATCTGAAACTTCCAAAAGTCGGGAGCCTCATTTATAAAATGAACTTAGGATCAACTTTGATCTAAAGTTGACTCATTTATAAAACCTTACCCTGTCATGGAAATGACCTTATCTCTAAACAAACTCTGTACTTGATCTAAGTGATTTTCCTCCTCATTATGTAGGAGTATTGTAGTTTGGGGTGCATATGTGCCAAGCCTGTGGTGAATTTCGCATTAGCTTTATGACCAGTGTGATAAGAATTATCAATTGTGATAGGAATGAAGTCCCACCACTTTTCAATCTTAGCTCCAACAGAGTGCTGCAGGGATGACATACTTTTGTAGGCCAACAACAAACTTAGCATCACTCTGGGTTCCTCCACAAAAAGCCAAAGGGATTTTTCAGTTGGACTTTGCATTATGCAGAAAATAAGTTGTGTGGTGAACGGTAGTTTATGATACTCACACATTTCATTCAGCAAGATAATCTTCACAAATGAACACCATTTTTAAGACTTTAGAAGCATGAATGCCAGAAGGAAAAGCTGACGATAGGCTATAAACAAATTACACCACGGTCACATGAACTAATGTCACCCTCACTAAGTGACCAGTGTTTGGCAAAATGATGTTTAATGTCTGCGACAACCACTTTAGTCTCATTTAGTCACTTGTTAGCAACCACATTTTTCAAGGCATGTAAAAGCTTCAAAATTCAGAGATCAGGTATTGATATATTTTATGTCGTAAAATAAAATCGGAAGGTCTCTTAAGCTGGAGTTAACCACAGACCATATTTCAGGCATCTAACGAAGAACCCATTCAAAAAACCCATTGACTTTGAGATGAGGGAACCAGAAGTCCCATCGTCTAACTTATTTCTTCATTCCTGCAGTACTCTATAACAGCTGAGCAAGCTTGATACCTGCAGAACTTTGGTCTACTTTCTCCATTCCTGTTTCCTGAACTTAGATATGCTAGTTGATGTGCCACCCCACAAATTATATTTTCAACATAGACATGCTCAGCTCAGTAGCCTGCAGGAAACAGGAAAAGAGAAATCTGATCAATGTTGCTCAACTGTTATTGGAGCACAGACCAAAAAGGGGCAGGTCTTTGGAAGGCTCAATTAAAGGTGTGAGAGCTGGGGCCTAATTGCAGCACACTCCGAAGCTACATGTTTGTCAATCCCTCAATTTAGTCCATTGAATGATATGTGTTTCCTTTTTTTTCTTATATTCCATGTATGATTATTTCTAACTAAACCCTCGTTTGTGCTGCATTATACAAGGGGAAATCACTGATTGTGAGGCATGTGCTGTCAATTTTAAGTTAATTTGAGATTTATAGGTCACATGTAAGCAAGGTTTTTTATGCTCAGCATCTTTTATGAATAGAACA